>BHFT01033249.1:4711-28575 GCA_004320025.1 Laticauda laticaudata
TTTTTTTTTTTTTTTTTGATTTTGTTCTCCCCAGAGTTGAAACAAAAATTCATACCTATCTTATTATATACTTTCCTCTCCTGCATGTTTCTTTTTTACAAGCCAATTCCTGCTACCTTGTTCTTTTGGTTCATTATTTTTGAGCCCAGGCATTTGAGCACGATTTCCGTTTGCATTTGTGCATATCTCTATTTTATAATATTAAGAGCATGTTGTAAAAGTTGGAATCTGGGGAATTGGAAATGATAGCTGTTTTTCAGTTTGTGTAGGAAGTAAAAATGCAAATTGAAGGCAATCATCTGTTTGCTCTGATTTCACTGCAGTTATTTCCTATCCATCCTTTCATCCATACATTTCTGGACAATTTCCTTTTAAACTATCTCTGTTCTAGAGCTGTGCAAAGCCTCAGGGGGGTGCTTTGACTACACACAACTTCCAGTGAATTTGCACATGAAAGCCAAGACCTCTTTCAAAACTCGGGCGCCTTGAATTATAGGAAGATGCCAAGTGATTCCCAGCCTTTCAAGAGATGGTTTGCAGACTCAATGGCTTTTCTTCAGGGGCTGAGGTTGGAACAAGATGTAGACAGTGTTGTGACTTCACTTTCAACATCAGCAGAATGTGGGGTCATCTTCGTAGACTTTCTGCCTATCAGAGCACTTTTGCTGGCAAAACTCACATTGCTTAGAGCCTTGTTCCCTTTTGAAGTTGGCAGCTTCTTTAATCAGGCCAGACAAAAGCCTTAAGCTGCCTCTTTCTCCTGTGCTAATTGAATGATGCACTTCTCTGCTGGTCCTACCAACGCTGCAGTCAGCTCAGGGCAGCTCTTAGCACTTGGGATAAAAGTTCAGAGCTTACCAGCAGAGTACAGGTAGTCTTCAACTTACAGCAGTTGCTTAGTGGCCGTTCCAAGTTACAACGGCACTGAAACACACAACCACTTTTCACACTTACGACATTTAGTGTTGTCTGGGTTATTTTGTTCGCTTAACAATATAAATTATATTCGCAATCTTTACCCCTTTTTTCCAACCATTGATAAAAGAAATCCCATGTATGGATTTTGGAGAAAAATGTATAAATGTTATCAAGACAATATACTGTGATGACCCGAGGTGTGGCACAAAAGTAACACAACCAGAGAACAGGTCTAACTCTCCTTTATTGCTCCAATTGTGCCCCCAAATGTCCCCACATTCACTACAAGTCCTGAAGCAAAGTTCTCACACACACCTTCAGCAGCCTCTGTCTGCGAGTAGTCCAGTAAGCCAGGTTAGCCAAACAGCAACCAGGACCGGCAGTCCAAGAAGCCAGGTTAGCCAAACAGCAACCAGAGCAAAAAGTTCAGTGAAGCAGGCAAACCGGGCAAGCCCCGCAAGACAGAGTACAGCAATCTCCAGGTGTTGACAAGCGCACACAAGTCTCCCAGGTTCAACACTTGTTCCTGACAAATGCCCCTCCCACTGTCACCTCCTTACATCTCAGTCCCCAGGTGTGCCTTGTGAACGAGGGCAGGTCACTTTCCTCCCTCATAGCTGGCTCAGTCTGCGTTGCTCTTGCCTTCTCTCTTCTCTCCTTGTTCTAGGATCAGGAGAGGGTAGTCCTTGCTCTTCTCCTGAGCTCTCCCTGTCTGCAGGCCTTACTAATTCAGTAATTAGTAATAAATAAATAAATAAAATAAATAAACAAGCCTTTTCCTGGACTGACTCTGCTCTTCCCCAGTTTCCTCCAAAGCCAACAGAGCCACCCTCTCAATCTCTCTAGGCTCTTGTTCCAACTCCTCTTCCCCATCAGATTCAGACTACAACGGGAACATGACAATATACCATAAACAAACAACAAAAGTAACTGTAAATAGGGACTGTACAGAGAATTTTAATATAAATAAAGGCACAAGACAAGGATGTTCATCATTGCTTTTATTATTTATATTAACGTTGGAAGTCTTGAACAGGAAGGTCATCCAAAAGTTTTTAACCATCCCAGAATCCAGTTACAATTGGAACATATATCCTATTGCTGTGTAAACATTTATAAAGTCTGTAAATGTTTGTTGTTAATATTCTTGGCATAACTGTGAATTATTTAGGTGACTGCACTAAATTGAAATAACAGATGCCACTGACATGTTGTTTGTGATCTCTTGTGTTATACTTTTCTCAGGCGTCTTCTGTTGTTTTCATTTGGGTAAGGAGTTTGGGTTAAAAATAATGGTTAAGATCTGTTCCCAACTGCTATGACTAAATGGATTTGCATAAATCCAGGGTGCGCCTGTTGGCTTAATTTCATATACCCTGTGGTTTAATTGCATGAAACTTGCAAAAATGGCAGTGAAAGATGGGAAGTGCAGAGAGATAACAGGCTCATGAGACAAGTATTCAATCCCACAATCCTCCCCCTTTGGGGGCAATTTCCAGTTAATATCGGCTGGGTTTTCCCATAGACCTTCATAGGAGAAAAAAGCATAAATTTTTACTGCTGTCTTCACTTCTGTAGAGTACGGATGAGTTTGTGGGGTGAAAAGTTGGAGCTCTCCTACCTCTTATCCTAGAGTAGGGGTGTCAAACACGATTTCATTGTGGGCCACAGCAGGGTTGTGTTTGACCTCGGGGTGCCGGGTGGGTAGGCCTGGCTGGGGTGAGCATGGCCAGCTCGAAGTCACTCGTGTTGGGGACACCTGTGGTGGCCAAGGAACTAAGGCAGGACTTCCCTGAGACCCCTCCTTCATCCTCATAATCTTCCTTCCTTCCTTCCTTCCTTCCTTCCTTCCTTCCTTCCTTCCTTCCTTCCTTCCTTGCCTCCCTCCCTCCTTCCCTCCCTCCCTTCTTCCCTCCCTCCCTTCCTCCTTCCCTCCTTCCTTCCTCTTTTTCCTTCCCTTGTCATTCTCCTTTCTTCTACCTTCCCCTCTTTCCTTATTTTTCCTTACTTGCTCTCTTCCCATCTTCCCTTCTTTTTCTTTCCCTTTCCCTTTCTTCTTTCCTATCCCTTCTTGGATGTTCAAATGCAAAAAGAAAAGCATTTCTCCTTTTGTTTTGTTTTGTTTTTAGTTTGTTTTGCTAGCTCTCTACCAGCAAAAACGGAGCCGGTGTGTGTGTGGGTGTGTATGTGTGGGTGGGTAGGTGGGTTGCGTGGTTCCCCCAGGCCCCATTTTTGGCCACGACAGCCTCCTGCAGCTCTTCCATCCTCCAAGCTCCATTTTGGCTGGCAGAGGCACCACAGGCCAGTCCTTCACTGTTTTCAGAGCAGCCCTGTAGGCCAGAACTAAGGACTATGCAGGCCAAATGCGGCCTACGGGCCTTGAGTTTGACATCCCTCTCCCAGAGCCTTTTAAACTCACAATTCCTTGCTTCTATCTAAGGAAATAGCCCAGTGATTTGATAGCCATCACCCAGTTTTGCAGCATGTGTGTGGCTCATCTCTTTCAAAGCAAACCAGCAATGTTGACAGTAAGGCTTCTTCGTGGCCCATTATTTCAATGTTTAATTCATTTACAAACCAGGCTTTATTTTTATACAGTCACCACCCTCTAAAAATAAAGCACTTTCTCTCTAAATATGGACCTTGTTTGCTTTCCCTGTGGGATGTTTACAATGGTGTGAATGTGTGTGTGGGAGAGCTGAGTTGAACTGTTGTGTTGTTGCTTTCCTCATGGGGCGGAAAGGGGCCGAGGATCAGCGGGAGAAATTAGCAAACTGTGCAGAGTTGTGAGTTTTTAAACAGCAGCATCGGAAAACTGAGAAAACACAGCGACAGAGACCACCTGTCGCCGCTGTCTAGGTTTCCTCTGCCCACCCCCCCAAAATCTATTTATATCATTCATTTGTATTATTGTTTGTGATAATCTATGCGCAAGGTACACCATGTCTGAGATTTGAATGACATGTCCAGTCTGGAAGTGCCTGTCTCAGTTATCCAGGTCATAGTTGTCTCAAGGGTGCTGTTGGGAGAAATATCCATCTGGTTTAGTACCAAGCTGGGAGAAAGACACTGGAAGCATGGAGGCTGATTGAAAAGATGGTTTAATGATGAAGCAGAACTACGTGGGTTTGAGGTCCTAGGCAGCTGACCAGATGGAGTTGAGAGTGAGGGGTATTTATACCTTCTCTTGGGCTTTGCACTTGAACTTTCTGTTCCTGCACAATAACATGTATTCTGTTGGCTGTTGTCAGACTCCCATGGGGCCATGTACAAATCCTAGGAGTTTGTCTGAGCTAAGCTTGCTTGAAGTTTGGCTGATGCAATGAAGGGACATGTTGGGCAATTCCTATTGTGGCTTAATGGCTTTTTCCTGTGTTGGATCTTGGGTGAGGGTAATTTGCTTATGAATAGAGCTATTTTTATCTCTTAAGGGCTGGCATCTGCTGAGGGCTATTAAGAAAGGTGGGGGTTGCTTTCTGTCTCCAAGGGCATATTTCTCCCTTTAGGGAAATATAATATTCTGCCTTTTTAATTTTTAAAAATATATCATTCTTCTAGGAGAGGGGTGGGTGCAAACCTTCTACAGTGCTTTTTTCTTCAAAAGGCAACTGAACTTTGTTTTTTCCTTGAAAATGTTTCACTTCAGTTCAATATGTACTGATACGTTGGGATGGAAGGACAGATACTGACAGTTAAGTCTGGCTGATGGGGGCAATGGAAGGATAGGTTCTGATAGGATAAGTGTGAAGGGAAGATTATATTTCTTCACACTGTCAGAGAGGGCTACTGGCCAGATGATTGCCAAGAAATACAGGTAGTCCTTGACTTATGACCTCAATTGAGCCCCAAATTTACAGTGCTGAGTGACAAATTTGTTCAGTGAACTTTGCCCCACTTTATGACTTTTCTTGCCGCCTTTGTGAAGTGAATCAGTGCAGTTTGATAAGTTAATCACATGGTTGTTAAGTGAATCCAGCTTCCCCATTGTGAATGCTTGTCAGAAGATGGCAAAAGGGGAAATAACCTAACTGTGGGACAGTATGACCGTCATAAATATGTCAAGCACCTGAATTTTGCTCCTGCATCCCGTAGGGATGCTGCAACGATCATAAGTGTGAAAAAGGGTCATAAGTCACTTCTTGTTTCAATGCCGTTGTAACTTTGGTCACTAAACAAGCTGTTGTAGGTCAAGGACTACCTGTACAGCTCTTCCATCTACCCCATCCTATCAGATCAGAGGTGGGGCTGCTGGGGGTTCACATGGGGTTTGGGAGAGCCCCGAGGTAAGATTCTGTGCAGTTTGGAGAACCCCCAAATCCCACTGCTGGCTGGTCCCGCCTCCCGTCCCTCCCCACGCAGCCCATTTTGGATGCAGATAAGTGCATATGGAGGCTCGGGGAGGGTGAAAAATAGGCCTCCCGGAAGTTCAGGAAGGCCTGAAATAGGCCTTTTCCGGCTTCCAGGGAGCCTCCGGAGTCTGGGGAAGCCATTCTCACCCTCCTGGAGGCTAGAGGAAGGCCTCCAGAGCCTGGGGAAGGCAAAACTGCTCCCCTCCACCATGGTGCAGAAGGCCAACTAGGTCACCCCCGCCCAGCAATTGGGCAGAGAACCCTTTGCTAAATGGGAAAACAAAAACAAAACAGCCCAGTTATCCAGTCTGGAAGTGTAATTTGTTTCCGTTGCAGTTTGCTTTTCTTTTTTCTTTTTCACACTTGAAAAGTATGAAGCGAATGACTGCACCATTCTTCAGTTGTGGTAGAAGATAATGAACAAATCTGTGGGTGAATGTATTTTGTTACAGTTGTTCTTTGGTAACATCTCTCCTCTTTATTAATGAGAGAAATTCCCGCATTGTATTTTGGGGTCCTAGTGACTTGTCTGAGAACTTTTTGCAGGCCAAGCACATCATCATCATCATCATCAAAAAGATGTTGAGACTCTAGAAAAAGTACAGAGAAGAGCAACCAGGATGATTAGGGGACTGGAGGCTAAAACATACAACAAATGGTTGCAGGAACTGGGCTTGGCTAGTCTAGTGAAGAGAAGGACCAGGGGAGACATGATAACAGCCTTCCAATATTTGAGGGACTGCCACAGGGGGGAAGGGGTCAAGCTATTTTCCAAAGCGCCTGTAGGCCAGACAAGGAATAATGGATGGAAACTGATCAAGGAGAGATTCTAACCTGGAAATAAGGAGAAACGTTCTGACAGTGAGAATAATCAACCAATGGAACAGAAGTTGCCCTCGGAGGTTGTGGGAGCACCATCACTTGAGACTTTCAAGAAGAGATTGGACTGCCATTTGTCAGAAATTGTGTAAGGTCTCTTGCTTGGGCAGGGGGTTGGACTAGATGACCTATAAGGTCCCTTCCAACTCTGATTATCTGTTATCATCTGTTAATGACCCTATAATCCCTTGCAGGGTGGAATCTGGGCATCTGAATGGAGCTAGCCGAGTGTTTAATGGCAGGACGCCCTTCCTAATTGCCAATGTGGAATTTCATTCAGCAGAAATATTCTCACTGTGCCCAGAGACAGAAATATCTGCTTCTACCTAGGATCAAACTCACAGCCTCTTGACTGTGAGGCAAAAGCTCCATCTCTAGGCTACCGCACCACTCCTTTGCAGGCCAAGCACATCCTCTCTTCAAAATATCACATAAGATTCCAGTCCTCATTGTTCTAACTGAAGGACTGCTTTTCAAAAGGGCACTATGGCTCTATTATTGAGCTCTGGTTCCTCTTCTTAACAGTTTCGTCACTGCGGTATTTCCCATTTGATCCCTTTAGAGATGGGATGGTTCTTGAGTCTTTAAGTTTGGTGTTCACAAAATTGTAGAGGGTGTGAGTAGATTTTGTACATAGGAGGTTTTCCTCCTGCTTGTAGTAATAATTGGTGCATTCTGCCTTTATATGTCGGCCTAAGATGTTTTATTGGTTTTTAAAGTTTGCTACATAGCTAGTTTTGTTTTTATGCCATAATGATTTTTTTATTGAAGTTTCCTTATTGTTATGGGCTATTTTTTTTTATTTTTTGGGGGGGGTTACTAATGGTACATATAGTTTAATGACTCTTTCAAGTTCAAACAATAATGCATTATAATGGTCTTCTGTACTATTTCAGTAAGAGAACAGAGAATGTGCCAATCAAGAGATGATAGGTCGGCATCTATGAGTTCATAGTTGGCTTTTTTGAAATTGTATTTTGGAGATCCATCATTATGATCTTCTTTGCGAGCGCGTAAATTGAGACAAAAGTCAATCATACTGTGGTCGCTGTTTGAAAAGGGTTCTTGTATTGGTAGGCCATAAATTGAATTTGAGCTGTTGGAGAAGATGAGGTTGAGGTAGTTGTTGAGTCTAGGGTTGTTGATCCAGTCCCAATGTGGTAACAGCATTGTACAGGGTTGCATGTATGGGTTTGGATGACATTCATTTAGGGTGCAGTCTATAAGAGGTAGATTGAGGTCACCAAGAAAAATAATGAATGCTTCTGAATGCTAAAGAAAATTCTGGTCATCATTTTGAATGAAAAAGTAACTGAAAAAGGACTATAAAGAAGAGGGAAGTGTTAAGTCTGTCACTGAGCTTAAGATTCCTTCCTTCTTTCCTTCCTTCCTTCCCTCCCTCCTTCCTTTTCTATGGCACTCAATTCATAACTGGGCGCCTTACATTAAACAGGTATATTACTATTAAAATACTAATTATATTACTGCTTTATATTAAAACAGAGAGAATAAAGGAAATAGTTCTGTTTCCTGTGTCTCTGAGTAAACAGCCTCATCCCTTAACCTCTGAATTAGTAGCCATAAATAGGTAGCTACACATAGTTATTGAAATAATCCATTTCTGGTATTAAGTCAAATGCATTCAAACTTTTAACTAACTGCAGATAGTCCTTGGCTTATAACCGTTCATTTAGCGACTATTTGTAGTCACAACAACATTATAAAAAAGTGACTTACAAACAGTATTTGCACTTACAACCATTGCAGCCGCTCCGTATTTGTGTGATCAAAATACAGGTGTTTGGCAACTGGGAGGTATTTATGACTAGAAGGGTACCCTTGATTCACTACAAAACTATTTGACTGGGCAAGGTGTCAGGGCTCCAACAAATCCATCCTCATTCAAATCAAAAGTCTCTAACCACATCTCAGAAAAAGTAAATTGGTTTATGAGAAACTGCCATGTTGGCGCATGGCAGCCAATACTAAATCACATCATACATTTCCCCTTCGACCCTGGTCTTTCCCCCACCCCCTGGATGTGACTTCTCCAATGGGACACATCCTTCTCCAAGAGTCATCCATCATGCTCTCCAATAACCTTCTTATGCTCCGACAACTTTGGGCTACCGAGGTGATTATCTAGGCATTTTGAGAATGCCTTGTTTTCCCCCACTCCCTTTTTCTGGCAGCTAAAAAGACCAAAGGAGTATCTTTTTAGTTTACACAAGGTTCTGGAGAGGGAAATAAGAAAAAAAAATGCCTCTACCTACCAGCATCTGTTGGTATTCTTCTGGCTAGCGTTCTGTCAGTGTGTGAGAGAGTTCAGGGCTGTTTGGAAACTGAAACAGTATTTACTGTATGACCAAGGAGACAGCAAGGCTCCTGGGCGTGGCTTAGCTCAACTGTTCTGTACCAAAGCTGCTTGGTGCTGTGAAACTGAAAGTGAAAGTCCTTTCCTCTACTTGTGTTTTGAATTTGGAACAGATTTCTTTTCAGGTGGGGAGGGGGAGTAGAACTCCTTACCATCAGAGCGTGTTAATAATAATAATATACAGAATACTAATGCTCTGATGATCATTTTGAAAAATCCTTTCTTAGAGAGAACCTAGACGCTAAGAGGAACATATGTGCCAAATTTCAAATTTGTAAGTTTTACGGTTCTGGAGATTTTGTGATGATGCATTAGTGGCATTTCGCTTTTATATATATGGATTATTGCACAATGGGGTTGTGTGGTCCCCATTTCCAAGCTGACTTTTGACAAAGTTAACTGGGGAAGCTGGATCTGCTTAATTACTACATGACTCACTTAACAACTATACTGATTCGCTTAACAAATGATTTACTTAGCAAATAAATTGTAAAATCAGGGGTGATCCATTGTTTAGCCACAGAGATTCTGGCCTCAATTATGGTCATAAGTTGTTGGATACTGTTCCGTCTGGAAAAGAAGCGTGAGAGACCGGGTTCCAACTTACAACTCTTTATTCGGTTAACAGCAACAATAATGGAACATTGGCTCAAGCCGCGGCAGCCCTTTATATAGAGGCTTGCCTGCCGGCTTGTAGCCAATGACACTCATTTAATTCCTGCCGCCTTTGTGTGGCTTCTTGGATTGGTTCCTAATGAACCAATCCCTACTGCCTTTTTGGCCAATCAGAATTAACTACTTGGAACCTTCAAGTTATACAGAACACCCCCTCCCCTTTAGTTCAGTCCTACATGAGTGACGTAGTCGCGTAGGTAGGTGGCGCTTTTTCTGGACCTAGTTGACCTGCGCGGCTCATTCTCGCCTAGGACTTCAAGCAGTTCGGTCAGGATCGCTGTCTCTCCGGCTTTTCTCCATGGGACCGCCTGGAAGGGTGAGTCAGCACTGCGCTCCCGCCTGAGTTCTCAGCCATGCGAAGTGGTTCTGCCACTCCCTCGCCGGTTCAACCGGGCTGGTTGAGCTGCCCTGGCTGGCACCTTCCAGGTCGGCTTCCTTTTGCTGGGACTTCTTCCGATGGTCTCATCTAACCGTAAGTGCTCTTTTGGGTGGTTAGATTTTCTGGTTGAGGTTTTAATGGTTCATTTTCCACACCCTTTTTTATTTATTTGTATTTCCCCCCCCCTTGATTTTCGTCGAAATTTATTATTTGAGGTTGCACGGTTTTTTGCGCTCGATGTTGCGAGAACGAAGCTGGTCTATGTGCCGCTTCCACTCTCTTCCATCGTCCACGGTTAGTCTGTAGGACGCGGGCCTGTTGCTTTGTGTGATTGTGGTGGAGCCAAAGAGGGTCCCCGGTAAAATTCTTTTCATAGACAGGTCGCTGATTTTCGAAAGTGCGGTATTGGCTGGAAGAGTCAGGGGGTTTCTTGGCAAATATAATTGGGGTGCAACCTATCTAAATGGGATCTGAGTTTTCTCCCCATTAATAATTCTGCCGGTCTCTTGTTAGTTGTGCTACTGGCAGTGATGTGTTGTAGTGTAATTAAGCAGTTTAGCTGGTCTTGGACATCCCATGGTCCATTTTCTCAAGGCCTTCTTTTGTGAACCAGACCATTCACTCGGCCTTACCATTCGCCGCGGTGGGCCGGCACGGTTAGTGCATGGCGTATACCCAAAAAGGTTAAATATTGTTCGAATTGTATTGCTGTTAGTTGTGGCCCATTGTCCGATACAACAAGTCAGGTAACCCGTGAGTTGCAAATAATTTGTTTAGCTGTTTTATAACAGCGTCGGTTGTTGTGGATGACATTAAGATGACTTCGAGCCAATTTGAATATGCATCTACAACTATTAAAAATGTATTGCCCTAGTTTGGTCCCGCAAAATCAATATGGATTCGAGACCAAGGGCCGTGGAGTCTCCCAGTCCCCGTATGGGCGCTTGTGGTGGGGTGGGTCCAGCTCTCTGACACTTGTGGCATGTTGCAACCCCAGCCGTTCAATGTCCTTGTCTAAGCCAGGCCACCAAATATAGCTCCTGGCAGGCTTTTCATTTTAACTATATGGTGGCCTAACACCTCTTCTTGAAGTTTGGATGGAATCACCACCCGACCTCCCACAATAAACACCCCTTTTGTATTGACAGTTCAGTTTGTCTAGTCCGAAAAGGTTTAAAGTTTTCAGTCTTTTGGCCTTCCGGCCAGCCTTTACCTACCAAGTCAAACACGTGGGCAGTCAAATCAATGAGTCTTTTGCGTGGCTCTGCGACATCATCTGCAGTCAATGGAAGTTCAGGGCAGGTTTCTAGTTGTAGGTAGAGTCCTTAAGGACCTAACACGACGCGATCTCGCATTGTCTCATCCATATTTTGGAATTCACAGGCTCTCCAATATGGCGCAGAGCTGCCACGAAATCAGCAATGGTTTCGTCTTCCTCTGGTCTCTCTTATAGAATTCATGTCTCTTGATGAGGTTGAGACAACCGCGTGTGTAGTGAGCTTGTCAGCATTTGGTGAAGCTCAGACCAGGTCATTTGTTTCACGTCTCTAGGCTTCGCCGATGCCTTTGCCATCTTAAATACAGCTGGCCTGCAATATGTTAGAAGAGCAGCCCTCTTTCACTGATCAGAAATGTCTTCCATTTCATTGCTCTCCAGAAACATCAGTTAGCGATCAATATAAGACTCCAATCTTCCTCGTTGGGGTTAAATGGTGTAGGCAGCACGTTATTACCAGCCATCTCGTCTAGCGTGGTTTGTTCTTTTCGCCGCGTGCTTGCGTCTCCGCTTCAAGACGATCCCATCCTCGTCGCCAGTTGTTCCGTCCGCGAAAGAAGCGACGAGAGACCAGGTTTCCAATAACAATCTTATTCGGTTAAACAGCAACAGTAACAGAACTTTGGCTCAAGCCGCGGACAGCCCTTTAATAAGAGGCTTGCCTGCCGGCTTTTGTAGCCAATGACACTCATTTAATCTTGCCGCCTTTGAGCGGCTTCTTGGATTGGTTCCTAATGAACCAATCTACGACTGTTCTTTTTGGCCAATCAGAATTCACTACTTGGAACCTTCCAAGTTATACAAAACAGATACTACCTGTAGTATAGGCTCTGCAGAAAACTAATCCGGCTTCAAATCACATGAACTTAACATATTGTATGAATAAAGCTGCTAGGACTTTCGGTGATCTAGTTAAATGTGTCAGGCAAACCGAGCCAAAATGAATTTGTGAGGAAAAAAAATAAAGCTTATTTGTACTCTAGAACTGAGCAATGGTCCTTTCATTAAAGGGCAGATAAGGGGCTAGTTTTCATGGTTCTAACTGGAAAGAAGAAACATAAAAGGAAATCAGTAATGCTCTACTATTTACATTCTGCCCTGAATAAGTTGCTGTTATAACTTTATTATTGTTGTTCTTTTGCTTCAGACTATGGCCCTGCAAACGGAAAGGGGAGAGAAGTGTCCAGAGGCCTGAAGATGGATTTTTAAGGCCTTTAATGATCATTATTTCTTCTGTTTAACCATGGCCTTTGAATAATCCTAGTCACAGGCATGGTTAGCTGTTCATTTTTATTATCGTCTTTATTCCCTTTTAATTGATTATGGAATAATGAGCCATACACTAAGGATCTCCATACTTAATTTATGATAATTAAAAATTATAATTACACTAAGCTTGACATGGCTATACAGGTAGTGAAAGGAAGAGAGCCCTGGTAACACACCTTATTGACCTCTTTGCTTTGAAAAAGGATGGAAGGTGGTGTAAGTTTCAAGAGGCAGTGTAGCGGAAAGATTTTTAATTCCACATCCGGGAGGAGAATATTGACAAAATCACACTGAGAGATCTCTCTCGTCTCCACAAAGGGCTGGGAGAGAGGGGGAAGAAGGAAGGAAGAAAGAAAAAACAAAGACTGGAGGAGTTTGTTAAATCAACAGCTTGCAAAGTGGTGATAATTTGAGTCTAGCAACTGCAAATTAGGTGCTATATCTCTTCTCAAGCAAGCCATATTTACACAAGAGCAAAGCATCAGGAGGAAGAGCTCATTGCCTTTGTTAAATTGTGCCTTGCTCTCCATCACGGGTGTCAAACTCAATTTAATTGAGGGCTGCATCAGGGGTCTGGTTGACCTTGGGGGGAAGGGGGTGCATGGGTAGGTGTGGCCAACTTGATGCCACTCACTGGGCATGGCCAACTTGGTGGGCATGGCCAGGTTATTGCCACTCCCCAAACTGCTGGCATGTTTCCTTTTCGCATTGGATAGACCAGGCCGAAGCCACACTGGCCTGATGTTTCCTCTTCGCCCAGGTAGACCGGGCCAAAGCAACGTGGGCTGGCCCCTTACATTTTTCAGGACAGCCTCACGGGTCAGATCCGACCACATAGTGGGCCAGATGCAGCCCATGGGCCTTGTATTTGACACCACTGCTCTAAATAGAATCATAGAGTGAGAAGAGTCATGAAAGGTCATCTAGTCCAGTCCGCTCCTAAATGCAGAATGTACTCAGAATCCAATCACTCTGCTGGCTGGGGAATCCTGAGAGTTGGCGTGCATGCATCTGAAAGAGGCCAAAGACTGAGTAGACTAGAGCTACTTGAATCAGTACCTGAAGGCAGGTGGAAAAGTAATGGGTGGAAGATCGTTAAAGAGACATCCAATCCAGATAAAGGAAAAAAAAAATATTGACAGTGAGAATAAAATAGATGGAGAACATGAAAGGAAGAACTAATGAAAAGAGAAACAGGAATGTGAATTGCTGAGAGATTTGTATAGGTTCCTTCCTGTCTAGACAGCGTTTTTGCCTCACTAGTAAGATCACTGCTATATTTTATAATTAAATAAAAATGGTTGAGCAAAGTAAAATTTGGAGGCTTTTGGGGTTCCGCAATATCACTATCCATCTGAAGGCCTATCAAGAGGATCTTGAGAAGAAGATATATAGCTTTTAGCTTGGGGATCGGTCTCAGAAATACCCCAAAAGCCATCTAGTCACTCCTTCGCTTGTATTTCTCTGAATTTATTGTGGACTTTATGAATCTGTTTTTATCACAGCCATTTGTCTGAAATGATATAGGTTCTCCTGCTTGAACAGGGGGTTGGACTAGATGACCTGCAAGGTCCCTTCCAGCTCTGATATTATATCATTCTGTTATCATTGAAATGTGTGGTAATCTGAAAAACAGGAGGTAAAATGGTTCTATAAGACACTTTGTGCTATGTCTGCCTGCCTGCCTGCCTTCCTTCCTTCCTTCCCCTGCCTGTCTCCTTCCCTACCTTCTTCCCTTCTTCACTCTCTCCCTTTCCCTTCCTACTTTCCTCTCCTCTCTCTTGAATGTTTTTGCTTCAGTTTTTTAACTAGGATGGGTAAAATAATAAATCTATGAATTTGTAAAAATAATACAAAATATTCTTTTTCTCCCTATCCCAACTCTCAAACATCGATCAATATTTATTTTCTCTGGCCTTTTTTTTTTTTAATCCCAAATTCATGAATTGTTTCTGTATGTTGGGTTTTCTCTCCATGTTCCTATTAACAGGGCTGTTGCTTTCAATGGACCAAAGGCAATTGGGAAGGAATTACACTGAGGAAGGATTAGTACCCTGGTAGAGAATTTCTGTAGTTCTCTCTCTCTCATACACACACACTCCACCCCGTGTCAGCTCTCATTACCAACGATGAAAGAGAATTTGCTTTTGAAAATTCTTTCAAGGGACAAGTTCACTTCAGAAATGCTTTAATGGATGGAGGATGCTGTTGTTGTGCACATGAGATGCACAAAAAAACCCTACACGGTGCTGTGATTGCATTGTGGTGACTGCCATCTTTATGTTTTGCATCACACTCAGGGACACCCCTGTGATGTGGTGAAAGGCAGTGGTGATATGCTACCGGTTAGCCGAACCGACGATCAGCTGAGAGGAGGAAAAGAAGAGAAAAGTGCAGGATCGGCCCTCTTACTCACCCCTGTGCTTTTCTCTTCTTTATCCTCTCATCTGCAGGTCTCAGCTAGTGTGGGGAAAGTTGTGTGCTGGCGTTAGGCAAAGCACGCCCACCAAGCCACGAACCGGTGGTAAAACAATTTGAATCCCACCACTGGTAAAGGGGCAGAGGGGCTGGAAGAAGGAATAAGCAGTTCAGTATAAAACCTGAAGTTCGAATACAGGTAGTCCTTGACTCGTGACCATAATTGAGCCCGAACTTTCTGTTGAGTTTTGCCCCATTTTATAAACTTTCGTGCCAATGTTGTTAAGTGAAGCACTGCAGTTGTTAAGTGAATCATCTGATCATTATGCTGATCTGGCATCCCCATTGACTTGTTTGTTGGAAGCCAGCTGAGAAGGCTACAAATGGTGATCACACCCATGACCCTGGGACAATGCAACTGTCCAAAAATAAATGTCAGTTGCCCAATGCCTGAATTTTGATCATGTGATAGTGGGGCTCCTGCAATGGTCATAAGTATGAAAACTGGTCATTAGACACCCCATAATCATTTTAGCCATTGTCTGTCAACGGCAGGGTGAAGGTCTCTTCTGCATGTTTCCAATGAATATGGTCCTCAGCTTTCTTTTGCCAATTGGGCCTGCAATGCTTGCTGAGCATATTTACATAGAAATCTAATTAATAAATAATTATATCTCCTCCCCTTTCCTTCCTTTCCTGACTGAATGGATTTGAGGAAAAATTACAGGAAGAACTGTAAAACTGTTGTCATGTCCACCAGTCCTCAAAAGATATCCCTACAGAGGGGAAAGCTTTGTTTTCTTAGCTTGGTAAGAGAGTAAAAAAAATCTTGTTAATTTCAACGCCCAAGTTTACTCCTATTCTGTTCTTCGTTTCTTGTGTCGCTCTTCCTTGAAAAATCTCTGTAAGGAACACTGAAACAGGACAACAGTAGAAAGTGAAGACATTTGTTTCATGTACAAACCTGCCATAACACAGACAGGGGTAGAAAGCTTGGCCATTTCACCTTTGTCTCCAAGGAGCTAAGCAAGCTGTGTGTCCTAGCCAAGAGGGCATCTCTCCGGAGATGTGATTAGAGAAACCCTGGAGAGAAGCGAATATGGACTGTTGGTTGAGTCTGTTCAAAGAAGAGATGATATTTTTTGGTCAGATGTTAGGATCGAAAACCTTTTGAGCAAGGAGCAAACAAAGACACAGATGGAGTTGGGAAGGCAAATAAATTTGATGGAAGCACATTTTATTTTTAAGTGGGAGTCATCGTTTTTCAAAATGTGGACAGCTCAAAGATGTGTTTCTTGCCAATAAAAAAGGAAACACGAGTTATCGTTGGGTCACATAAATAAGTCTTGTTCTGCCTCATTCCTTATTATGTATGATTTAATTTACAAGTAGGGACCATATCTATAATTATTTATTGGGATATGTGCCCTCCCAGAATTTAAAATCATCACCTTGCTAAGAAATAAATATTATTCCCCAGTTCACCTTCCTTCCTGTAACATCTTTTTAATCAAAATCCAATCAGTATTGGAGAAATATATCCATCCATTCTTTCATTATGTCTTTTACTCTTCCTTCTCAAAATCTGCTAGGATATATACTATTAATCACACTTCAGTACTTTCTCCCCAAACATTTATTGACAATCAATCTTTCAGTTTCCCTTGCTGAGCTATCAGATATGTTGCACCTGTTAATAAATGTGTTATTAATTCAGTTTCTTTCGGAGTGCCAAGCTTTTTAAAAAAGCTGCGAACGTATTTCTTTCGTAACAAAGGAAACATGCCCAGTTTTGCCCCCAGTCTGTCTGTGCAGAGAATGGGAAGTAGTAGGTGGAATGGGGCAATTCACTGCAGCCAACTTGCTTCAGCCGACTCACCGTGGTCAACTCAGTGCGGCCAATTTGCCACGGCCAACTCATCATAGCCAACTTGCCATGAGACAACTCACCAATTCAACAACTCAATTTAATGATTTAAAATAATTAAAAGTTATTTTAATTTTGGTCATTCACATTTCATTTTGTCTCTTCTTTGGCATCCTTTCTTTGATGATTCTATTCCACTACTGCTTCGATATTAGTGTAACTGTTGTCCTGTAGCAAGTTGTCCTGTGATGAGTTGGCCATGGAGAATTGACTGTGGTGAGGTGGCCATGACGAATTGTCCCATGGTCAGTTGGCAACAGCAAGTTGGCTGCAGCGAGGTGGCTGTAGCGAGCTGTCATAGACTTGTAGTAAGAGCCAGGGAGGGTCTACAGCTGAGGGGAGTAGATTTTTCTTGCAGAAATGCTTGCTTGGGCATGGAAGCTCTACTTGACAACTTTGGATCGGATTTTCTCTTGGCCTAGCCTACATAACTGGCTTCTTTTATGAGGCTAAATTTTGGAGAGATTGCAATGTAAGTAATTTTCAGAGTGAGCAAGGGAGGGAGGGAGGGAAAGAATGAAGATGAGAACTGTAAGTTCACTTTGAGACTTCACTTTGAGCTTCAAGTACACATCTGGATCATTTTTCTTGGCAACAACGTGCAAGGAAAAATATTTCTTTCTGAAAGCCTCAAATCTCTATGTATTCTAATTTAATGGCTACTCTTATGTTCCAATATTGTGAAAGAAGGAGAAACATTTTACATGTGATCTGATGTAATTCTATTGTATTTTTCCTTGTTCTTTTTTTCTAAACTATAGATCCCCAGCTGCTTCCAAAAATCTTGACTGCATCTGTGTTTTGCATGTTAGTGTGAGGATGCCATTGCTTTTTCTTCAGCTTTGGGAGTTTTAGGTAGCATAAATGTTTCAAACAAAGAAACAAACAAACAAGTCAATTAATCAATAGTGAAATGTTTTGGTGGTCTCTCATTCAGGTTTTAAACAGATCTGACTTCACTTAGCTTTCTGAAACCAGTCAAAGCTGGTATATGCTGCCACCTAGCCAGTCTCTGGCAAAAAAAAAAAAAAAGGATATAAAATCGAAGAAAGGAGAAANAAAAAAAAAAAAAAAGGATATAAAATCGAAGAAAGGAGAAAATTTCTTGGGGGGGGGGCTTTCCTGTCTCCTCTCAATCTCAATTGGTAGTCTTTCCAAAATTTGTTCTAACAAAATAACAAAGTTGGAAAGGACTTTGGGGAGCTTCTAGTCCGAGTTCTTTCCCCCCCCCTCCCCTGGTGCACAAGAGACTCTATGCCAGGGGTGTCAAACTCAATTTCACTGAGGGCCGCATCAGGGTTGTGTTTGACCTTGGGGATGGGGGGTTGGAGGGTGGGGTGGGGGGACATGTCCAGGATGGGTGTGGCCAGGGGGCATGGCCAGATCGACATCACTCATCAAGGCTCTGTTTTTGCCATGATGGCCTTCTGCAACCCTTTGCCAAGGAAAATGGAGCCCAGGGAGGCTGCACACGGCCCACCTGGACTCCATTTTCAGCTGTGATGGCTTTCCCAAGCTCTGTTTTCTCTGGCAGAGAACTGCGGGGAGGCTGTCACAGCCAAAAATGGAGCCTGGAAAGGCCCGTAAGGCCCACCTGAGCTCTATTTTCGCTGGCAGAGGTACTAGGGGCTGGCCCTTCGCTGTTTCTAGGGAGGCCCTGTAGGCCAGATCTGAGCATCTCATGGGCCGCATCTTGGTCCGCAGGCCTTGAGTTTGGCACCCTGCTCTATACCATTCTGGACAAATGGCTGTCTGATCTCTTCTTAAAAACCTCCAGCAGTGAAGCACACACAATTTCTGAATGTAGCTTGAACGATCAGCCTTCCAACAGCCAGCTGTTTCAGGCTGCAGGGATTGCCATCACCTATTGGTGCCTCTGCATGCCCCATTTTCAGCCTGCACATCCCATTTTTGGTCTTTGTATGCCCAGTTGTCGGCCTTTGCACACCCCATTTTCTGTCCATTCCAATCCCCGCTGTCCAGAACAGGCTGAAAATGGGTGCACAGAGGCTGAAAATTGGGTGTGCAGAGGCTAAAAACGTGATGAGGAGACCGAAAATGGGGCTTGCGGAGGCAGCAATAGGCGATGGCAATCCCTGCAGCCTGAAACAGTTGATTGTCGGGAGGCCAATCCAACCGACAGTCAGCTGCTTGTGCTAATCAGGCTGTGCTGAAGCTGATGAAACAGACTGTTTGCTCTTTGCTGCAAGGAGGCAAATTGCTGGGAGGCAGAAGCAGATTTTTTTTTTCTTGTTTTCCTCCCCAAAAGCTAGGTGTGTCTTATACTTCTGACCGTCTTATACTCTGAATTTTTTTTTACCTAAAGAACGTTGGTGTGGGGAACAATGATACTTGCCATAGACATCCTTTGTATCTCTGCTACTGGAAGAAATTAAGAAATGTCAGGTGGTTTTCCTTCCTCCAAAGTATGAGAAGCATCTGTAGAGTCATGGTGCCACAGCAGTTAGAATGCAGCATTGCAGGCTAATTCTGCCGACTGCCAGGAGTTCGATTCTGACCAGCTCAAAGTTGATTCAGACTTCCATCCTTTTGAGGTTAGTAATATGAGGACCCAGATTGTTGGGGGCAATATGTTGACCCTGTAAATCGCTTAGAGAGGGCTGGAAAGCACTATAAACTGGTGTATAAGTCTAAGTGCTGTTGCTATCTTGCATTTTCAGGCTCCACTCTATCAGCTTATGGAAACTGAGAGTAGAGATCCCTAGATGTCTCTTTTCTCAATTTACTTTTAATGCATTTTTCACCAAAGAAATAGCAATATCAGCCACCTTATATTTGTGAAGCTAAAGTCCTAACCTTACACCAAAGAATTGGGAAAGCATTAATATAACAATAGATGGTGATAGCTATTCAAAGATAATCTGGTAGAATTCTTTTCTGAACAAACAACTCTGACTTGGCTGTGTCTTCCTGGTCAGTTTTGCTGCTCTTTACATGTTAGAAATGGTTTTTTTTGCCCTTACAAGGAAGGAAGAAATCTCAGCTGTCAGTTTACAGAGTACTTTCTGTTATCACACAGGGAGTTATTTGCAAAGACAGCAATGCCTTTTGCCACTCAGGTATGGATTTGTGTCAAAAGCTTGGCCTTCATCCCTGCAGGGAGTTGGGTTTTCAACAGAGAGCAAGGGAGAGAGCTCTGCTGTTTTGTGCAGACATGCTGTTGCCTTGTCATCCACCCTGGGGAACAGCAAATGTTCAGCTGGTGGACATCTCCGGAGGGTAGCTGATATTACAGGAAGCAGGTGAGAAAGAAACGGATGGGAAAGTTCGGCTGTCGCACTGGTGGCATTTCTCAACTGTCAGGTTTAGGTTGTGGGGCCTGTGAAACCCATTCAAAATGTGAAAGATCTTCCTATTGGGGATCTTCAAAAAAAATATGTAAAGAGCACAAAATACTTATTATTACATATATTGACTGCTGTCAGGATCACCTTTGCCCAATGTTGGAAACAGCCATATATACCCACAGAGAAACTGGTTATACAAAAAGTTATGAACTGTGCTGAAATGGAAAAATTAACTCTGAGTTTAAAAGAAACAGAAGCTTCAATATTTTATAAGGTGTGGGAACAATGGTATAATTGGATAGATCGGAGATAGATTAAAGATAGGTAATTCTTAAATATAAGTAATAGATAGAATAAGAATGTAATTACGCATAAATTAATACCTGCAAATAACACACAAATTATTGTCATATGATAAACACGACCAATAGTTGTTATTGAGTGATATATTTCTTATGTTTTTAATGTAATAAAAGTTCAATAAAGTTTATTAAAAAAAATGTGAAAGGTCACAAGAGCTTTTCAGTCCAACGTCATGACAAACCAATGGATGATGTGTGTGAGTCCAAACGATTCAGAGTGTGATGACCTGGGGTGTGGCACAAAGGCAACACAGCCAGATAATAAGTAGGAATCCCTTTATTACCTCCAAACTTTGTCCTCAAGGTCCTGGTTATTACTTTCTGGTCTGGAGAAAAACTCTCCCAGGAACAGCCGTTGGCTGCAGAGATTCAAGTCCAAAACATTGTCAACAGAAAACTTTAACTATAAGTCCAATCAAAGTGAGGCAATTCATCTGGCAAGGTAAGATAGGGAGTTCCAGAAGGGAAATAGCATGGCAGTAAATCAGTCCAGTTGGGAGGATGCCAGGAACGCAGATAACTGGAGTCAACACAGTTTGTTCCCTGATAACATAGTTCTCAGCTGCCTCTCCTTTAAACTCTCTTCCCAGGTGTGCCTAATGAAGGGAATCAGGGCCCTTTTCTCCCCTGTAAGCCATGCAACCCACATTGCTCTCTTCTCCGTTCCTCCCTGCATGCCCTAGGATGAAGAGGGGATGGGCCTGGGTGTCCCTCCGAACTCCCTCTCCCTTGTTCTACCTCTCCCCTGCTCTGCCCTTCCCCACTTTCCTCCACAGCCAACGGAGCCACACTCCTGCTCCCTGTCAGCTGTTTATCTTCCTCCTCGGATTCAGACTCTGACGGGGGCATGACACACAGACTGACTCCAGTGTGATGTTTTCTCAGGCCTTTCCGAGCATCCCATCTATCAAGCAAAGCCCAGTCTTGAGTCCTGGGGGGAAGATAATGGAGGCACCAGTAATGGCAGTATATCCTTGTCACTAGTCAAGTGGCAGCCACAGGATATAATCCCACTCCTGCTGCTATTCACCCAGACATCTGAGTCTGCTGCCTTCCTGATAGTACTTTGTTGTCCTGCATTTCATTTCTGCTTCCGAAGGATAACAACAGAGTTTCAAAAAATTTCCCCTGCACAGGTCCGATGGCCCTTTCATCGGTCTCTGGTTATTTTTCCATCTTCCCTGAGCCTTTATGGTCCCAGTAATTGTAGGGAACATCTTGGGGCTCAGGACCCCAGGCAGCGGCACTGCATTTTTTTACTACTGTTTCTGTGGGTGTGGCTTGGTGGGAGTGACATTGCTTTGTGGGTGTGGCTTTGTGGGCGTGGCAGGGGAAGCTTTACACATGTGCTCTACATTTTAAAAAGTCCATTGTCAACTCAATTACTTACCTTCTGCTGCATATCCGGTGAGTAAAAACGGCTGGTGCGCGGCAAACCGCTCTGCCGTGCGAATCAGCGGTGTTAAAAATCCAGGAAATAAAGCACAGGAAAGAGCAGGGGTGAGTGGGCGGGGCCAAATGCTCACTGTACCTACCAGTTCACTTGAACCAGTCTGAACCAGCATAATCCCACCCCTGCTTCCAAGTCTTACCTGTAGCATCCCTTCAAATATTGAAATCCTGCTATCATGTCTCCCATGAACCTTCTCTTCATTAAGCTAAAGATACTTAGGTTTCTTAGCCATTCATCATAGGGCTCCAGTTCCCTTATCTTCATTGTTGCTCTTCTGTGCCCTCTTTCTAGGGCCTCAGCATCTGCTTTGTATTGTGTCCAGAATTGGACACGGTATTCCAAGTGTACCTCCAGTCAGCAGAGCCCCAGTCAGCTAATCCATGGTGCTCTGATACCTCTGAGGTCAAAGCCATTCTCTGTGGGGCCTCTCATGCATGGAGGCCCCAGCTGTGCGGTATGTAAGTCATAAGTGCTATTGCTATTATGTGATTCAATACACGCTAAAAGTGATTGACTTAACAAAATGTGGCAAAGGTGGTAGTAAATCAGGTACAGCTCACTTAACAACTGTCTTGCTTCACATTGGAAATTGTGCTCATGAGGACTACCTATATAGCGTTACTTCCTGTCTATAGCATTTTCCAGTGAGGAAAAAAAAATAATGAATGGAAGGGATGTTAAGTCCTCACGCTCTTTTCGGGGTTTTTACAGGGTTTAAAGGGTGTCCTGCTGAACTCAAGTTGGATCTCTTTCCTTAGCAAGTCTCCAAACCATAGTTGTGGTCTGGCTGACTTAGTACAACAGTTAACAATCTGCTCCTGTCATCTCCGTATGGTGAACCGGCCTCCTCCTAGCCTCCCATTTCTCTTTCATTGGCTTTGAAATGGTGCCCATTCATAGGATGTCCACAAGGGGGCAGAGCTACCCTTTGACTTCTAACCCCTACGCGGAAACAGATCACGGAATCCTTGAGGAAAAACCAGCCTAACCCTAGAAATAGGTGGCATTCTAGGAGGAGAGAGTCTATGGTGGTGAAAAATCAGAAGGAATGGGCTGCATTTTTTCTGACTGACAGGTTTTATTAAAAAGGGCATAAAGCTTTTGTGAGTGGCAGCTCACTGCGTCAGATGAAAAGATGGATGTAGGGTTTAAATTGGGTTTGGTGGGAGGGAAGGGAAGGGAAGTCTGATGGGTTATAGGGATGTGGGTTGCACCTGGGGCAGATTGCAAATACCTAATCAATTAAGAATTGTGTTATCAAGGAATTAATATTTATAACGCGTTTAAAGTCCATTCTGCTTGTGGAGACCTTCTAAGATTGCCTGAAGTGTTTTGGTGTCGGTGAGGTTAGCAGCCTGTCATGCAGTAATGGAGATAACTTTAAGGTCTGCAGTGATCCCTCAACCCTGGCAGCTTTAAGATGGGATGGACTCCAGTTCTCACAATTCCCTGGCCAGCAGGCTGGGAGGTTCTTGTAATTTGTTTTGCATATAACCTGCCTATAACCTCATCTGTGTCACCAACCTGTCTTTTTCGCTCTTCCTTGCCTCACCCCAATTTAAATGCTACATCAATCTAGGCATCTGAGGAACTGAACTGCAGTCATAAAAGTTTATCCCTTTTAATAAAGTTAAAATAATAAAATTCTTTAATAAAGAATTGGTGCAGGCCAAAAGCGAAGTAGATAAAATTATATTGTTAGCTCTTTGCCTCCGATGCTTCTAATAGACATGATTCCTTCCTTCCTTCCTTCCTTCCTTCCTTCCTTCCTTCCTTCCTTCCTTCCTTCCTTCCTTCCTTCCTCCCTCCCTCCCTCCCTCCCTCCCTCCCTTCCCTTCCGCCTCCTCCCATCAGAAACAATATAAAATATGCCATAAATACACTTCATCAGCATCTAATTTGCCTTACTGCAATGCTCTGTAATTTGATATATCTTCCATATACTAACCTTTAGGACCTCATCATCCATCTAATGCCCCTACCCTTTCTTTTAGACCATTTTAGAATATCTCTCTGCCTCTCTCTCTCTCTCTCTCTCATTATATATATTATATATTATATATGCTGAAACGTTGCTACAACTTTAAAAGCACTCCAATGACGTGGGATAAAACCCGAAGGAAGCTGAACAGCACACACACACGCTCACACACACACACACACACACACACACACACACACACACACATATATATGTGTTTTTTTAAGCTTTCGCGGGTACTTACATGTGTGCTGTTTAGCTTCTCTCGGGTATTATCCCACGTCATTGGAGTTGTG
>BHFT01033250.1:0-15626 GCA_004320025.1 Laticauda laticaudata
AATAATGTATAGTCACAAAATAAGAAACATGTATATACAATGACACAATAACTGTTAATGGAAATGAGATTTTTTATTTTTTGTTTTTAAAAAATATTTTTTAATAAAAGAGGAAATCCATTTCTTTTCTAATAATTCCATAATTTTTCTGTTTCATTGATTTTGTGAAACAATTTACATGATGATATATACTAGAGAGACATATTAGGTGTCCAATTATCCAGATTTAGTGACATGCATGGTATATGACAGGATATGAAACAGCAATTGGGTTTGTATATAACTTCTTGTAATAGTTAGCATAACTGTGGTTTATTGAATACTCCACAATCAACTGAGTTAATGAAATTTGTTAAGATTGAAAAACTTGGTCAATGGATAATTGTTGTAGTTGAGCTAAATCCAACATTATTGGATGGGATATTGTATGAGCCAAGCCAATGAAGAAAATGAGAGGAAAATCAGAAGAAGAAAAAATAACATTGTCCACATAAATTTGGGTGCAAGGAATACATGAAGGGAAGCAATTGTGACAATGAGTCCTACCATGGGACTCAAAAGAATAAATTTGTTTTAGTGCTTGTAATTATAATATGCACATAAAATGTTTTATATATATGTTGTTAAAATGTTGTTTTTCTATGGGCCTAACTACTAATCTGTGTGGGTTACTTTGTTGAAGTAATATTTAGTCATGTGAATGGAAATATTCTTACAACTACACAAAATATGAATATGTAAACATGGTACATCAAAGTGTGGTCAAGAAGATGGTGTTCATTTCTTCACATGCCATAGGGCTTAAATACCTAGAAACCTTTTGATGTATCAGTCTACATAAATTGCATAGAAAATGAATGCAGATGTACAGGAGGTAAAGGTAAAAAAAATGCATCCCAGATCTCCATCAAACAGTAGCCATAGGTTGCCATGGTGATAATGCTGGCAGCAAAATGATTAACTAATTTTGCTCTCCTCTCTAATAAGGGTATTTGGATTGACACAATTGTCTTATCTTTCCTCCATGGTGATTCAGCTCTGAGAATTAGTCAACTTGTTTGGATCATTGATAATATGATGAAGACTGCTGTATACTTGCCTTTTCCCTCCTTTGTTCCTTCATGAACAGTAGATTGTCCAAAAAATAGTCACTTTTCCATTAGTCCCATTCATATTAATTCCTTCTCATAGTCCAATTCTATCATTTGTTTCAAATTTACTGTAAACAAGGCTGGATTTCCGCAAGGGCATAATATGCCTCACTTGCAGGGGTGGAATTCTATTGTTTGGACCGGTTCAGTTGAACTGGTTATTATGATTCCTGGTAGTTCAGAGACATTGCATGCATGCATGACAATAGCTGACTGAGCAATCTGTCTTCGCCCACCAGCCAGCACTGTCTGCCTTCTGCCACAATCTCCCTAGGTGAGTGAGGCTCTGTAAGCCCCAGTTGCCTACAATGTTACTGCTGCCACCAGCCCCAATTGAGCCCTGACTCCTGGGCCAGCCTAGGCTACCACCATCAGGAAGTTCTCACATTTTGCTGAGGCTTTAAACAGGAACCATTGGACCAGATCTCCATCCTAGAAAAATTACTTTTCCCCAATATATTACAATGCCAATTCAGAAGAAGGCAAAACCAAAATGTACCGGTAAATTACAAGGAGAACACAGACACACACACTCCCGTCTAACCCTGCTGGAGCAGGTGATTGGACTAGAATAGATATCTCATTATCTTTTTCCTCCCTCCCTCCCTCCCTCCCTCCCTCCCTCCCTCCNCTCTCTTTCCCTCTCTCAGGCTCACCCCATTGACTTGGTGTACCGCTTCACTCAGACTTGCTTTGGCAGGTCCCTCCAGTGCAGTGGGCTCAATGGGATGGACCTGCAGAGCTGGCACATAGAACGTGGCAGTGGCACCACATTTGAAAAGTAGAGCAAAGCCAGAGGACAGTAATTTTTGCTGCAAAGAATCACAAAATCTTCTGGGCTGTGCACAAGAAGGGACACACATGTCAATGCAATTCAGCAACATAAAATAAAGAAATACAAATAAAACAAATCAACAAGAATCGGCAAAGTATCTCTGATTAGATTCTATTCGCTATTAGAATCTAATCAGAGATGCTTTGCCGATTCTAGTCCAATGACCTGCTCCAGCAGGGTTAGAATGTGTGTGTGTGTGTGTGTGCATGGCTGTCAAAACTCCCAAAACAGGTCAAGTATCTCTGGGGAAGCCAGTCATAAATTAGAACACTTGCTAAACAACCAGCCATTAAGTGAGGACTATTTACATTTGGTTTGCCAGTTATCTGGCCACACCCACCCAGTCACATAACCACCAAACCACACTTACCCAGTCATGTGACCAGCAAGCCACACCCTCATATTGGGTCACGCCCACAGAAATTTGAATCCCATCCCTGGGTGGGGGACACCGAGTATGAGTTTGTAGCACCAAGGGGGCAGTGGACTGGAAAAGTTTGGGAACCACTGTAGGAGAGGATTAATAGTAATACAGTCTTAATAAATAAGTTGACAGTGTTGTAGGAATTAGTTGTTTAACAGAGTGATGGCATTTGGAGAAAAACTGTCTTTGTGTCTAGTTGTTCTGGTATATAGCATCATTTTGAGGGTAGAAGTTGAAACAATTTATGTCCATGATATAAGGGGTCTGAAGATATTTTCGCAGCCTCTTTTTGACTCGTGCAGTATACAGGTCCTCAATGGAAGGCAGGTTTGTAGCAATTGTTTTTTCTGCAGTTCTAATTATCCATTTAGGTCTGTGTCTGTCTTGTTTGGTTGCAGACTCAAACCAGACCATTATAGAGGTGCAGATGACAGACTCAATAATTCCTCTGTAGAACTGAATCAGAAGCTCTTTGGATACTTTGCACTTTCTAAGTTGGCACAGAAAGAACATTCTTTGTTGTGCTCTTTTGATGACTTTTTTGATGACTTTTTTAAAGATGTGGTTGAAGATGGGGGCCAGTTGATCAACACAAGCTTTTAAACAAGAAGGAGTTATCTTGTCTGGGCCTGCGGCTTTTCCTGGCTTTTGACTGTGAAATAGACCTTGCACCTCATTCTGTGTAATCACCAGAGGTGGTGGGCCCAAAGCAATGGATTAGGTTGTAGGAGGCTTGGCTGTTGTTGGTGTGTCTGAGATGGGGATCATGGAGATAGGTGGCAGTGGTTTTCTCTCAAACCTACAGTAAAACACATTCAGGTCATCTGCCAGTTGTTGATTTCCTTCAGCATGGGAAGGAGGTTTGCTGTAACCTGAATTTTAAAAAGTTTTCCAAATGTTTACTGGTTCATTTGTTGAGAACTGATCCCTTAGTTTTCAGAGTATTATCTCCCTTGTTAATAAGTTTCTGGCCTGATTGTACAGTATTATATTGCCTTTTCTGTAGGCTTCCTCTTTGGTATGATGTAGCTGCTTAAATTTAGCTGTGAACCAAGATTTATTGCTACTGTATATTCTCAGGTTTCTGGATGGCACACATATGTCTTCACAAAAATTGACATATAATGTTACAGTATCTGTGAGCTCATCCAAGTCTTCTCTGTCAAACACAGTCCAATCAGTACAGTCAAGGCAAGCCTGTAGCTTTAGCTTTGCCTCCTCAGTCCAAGTCTTCACTGATTTAGTTGTTGGTTTCATGGTGTTAAGTCTTTGTCTATAAGCAGGTACAAGGTAAATCATACAATGACCAGAGTGTGTCACAGCTGCTTATGGTAAAGAGTTGGTCAAAGAAATACCACATACATATATGCTTGGTGAATATGCATAAATATACACAGCTATCATTATTTGTATCTGGAAAACTCAGTTGGATATTTTAGTTGAATATTATATGTGGTTGCATCAGAGTGACATTCAGATTTATAGTGCAATTAATCCTATATTTATGATTGGTTTAAATCCAAATTTCTTTATATAAAAATGCATAAAAATAATTATGTCAGGGTTCCAGAAAAACCCAACTTCAATCCAAAACTCTGAGACAGGCATTTTCTCAAAAGTTCCTTTTATTAGAGTAGGTATACTGGCACATTGGGAAAACCCAAATCTGAGAGTTCCAGGTTGTCCCTTACTAATTCAAAAGTCCAAAGCCATCAGTCCATAACATGGTCCAATTGCAATCCACCCCAGCTAGAGACATTCCTTCAACCACTCCTACTCTAGGAATAACATGACCTTGACTGAAGAGAAGAATGCTATTATGTCTAACTACCAACACTCTACAATTCCCCCACTTACTTTCCCAAGCACAGGAATGTGGCAGCATGGAAGCTTCTGGTACTAATATGGCTTCCAAAGCTGACAGATGTTCCCCCATGAAGAAAAAAAATCATGTCCTGGAAAATAAAATAGACAAAACACAATAAGAGGTTAATGCATTGTCCAAGCAAAGCATGTTAACCCCCTCTCCCCTCTCCAGGAGGATCTTTTGGCTTATCAGGGAAGTTATCATGAAATTGTTTAGCTAGTCCAGTGATGGTGAACCTATGGCACGTGTGCCGGAAGTGGCATGCAGAGCCATTTCCATTGCCATGCAAATCATCACCCAGAGCAGGTCCACTGTGCAAGTGCATTCATCATCTGCCAGGTGATCGTCAGGTAGCTGTCACACATGTGTGGAGGTGGGGATGCACAGGAGATGCACATGTATGCACAGAAATGCATGGCACATGAGGGGGTCACACATGCGTGTGCAGAAACACATAGCACACGTGGGGGGATTTCATGTGCATGTGCAGAGATGTACTGCACATGCGGGGGTTCATGTAACAGGGTTAATTACTTTCAATATGGAAAAAGGGCCAAAGAATTTTGGTCCAAGTTTCTTATTAGATTATTTCAGTCTTAAGTATTTAGTTGATAAATATATTCTGTCTCCCATTTGAAAAGGTGGTTGGAAATATTGCTGTTTGTCTGCTTGTTTTTTATATTCCACAGTCGCTTCTGCTAAGACTTTCTTTGTATTGTCCCATACTTTCTTTAATATGTCCATCCATTCCGTTAGGGACATGGAGGTGGGTGGTTCTCTAAGTAACTCAGGCATAGGTACAAACGCCATGCCAGTAGTTATTTGAAAAGTTGTCAACTCAGTATTACTGTGTACAGCATTATTATGTGCCAGTTCTGCAAATGGTAACAAGTCCACCCAATTTTCCTGTTGATAATTTAGATAACATCTAAAGTATTGTTCCATCATGGTGTTTGTACAGTCTGAAGATCTGTTGGTAGCCAGATGGAAAGCAGAGCTAAGCCCCTGGGATGATCCAGGGAACTTTAGGAACTCCTCCAGAACTTAGCAGTGAACTGGATTCTGCAATCTGAAATTATTCACCGCAGAAATCCATGAAGTCTGTAATATGTTTCACGAAAAGTTTGGCCAGCTTTTTCATTGAAGGAACTCTATTGTAAGCAGTGAAATGGGCTTGCTTAAGGGCCTGTCACATAGGCCGACGGATGCAAAAAGTATGTAAAAAGGACACAGCGGATGAGCAAAATTCCATCTGTTGTTATCCACTCTCAAAAGTGCCCCAAATTTCATCCCGGAAGCCATGTGGCACAGAGTCAGTGCCACCTTCAGCCCAGGGTCCAGGCTGGGCCGGAAGCTGGTATTTGCCTTGGTCAACTTGGGTCTCAGCCACTCCACAACTTTGTCAAACATGGCTGGCGGCATCCTCATGAAGTGCTGGAATGCACGAGAGTCTTCATTCCTCAGCTCCACCATCAGCCTTGTTATACAGTCCGTACTCGGCTCTTCTCGCAAATCCATCTTCGGACCCATACACTCTTGACGCCTCCTTTTCTTCGCGCTTAGTTAGAACAGGTGAAAGTGCCTGCCAGGGCTTCGCACTGTTGTAGAACGATGGCGGCTTACCAAAAGGAGTGTGCGATGATCCATGGGGAGATGACTGGATACTGTGGAAGAGCAAGAGCCTGATGAAGGCTAAAAGGTCTGCCGACTGCAGGGCTGCTGGACTGAAAGTGAGATCCAGGTGATTTCTCCCCCTTTTATAGGAAATATAAGTTTTCCACTAGGTGTCCTTTGCATCCTCTAGGCATCCTGCAGACATCCTTAATATCCGAGATATGTCCCCTATACGAACGTTTTTTCAGTTTTAATGCTTCTATGCGAGCTGCACATCACTTTCCATCTTTCTCCGTCTGTGCTACTAATACTGCATGTCCATTCCGCGTCTGTTTCGCTTCCTCCCTGTGTCCGTTTTCTGCCTGGAGTGGATGCGAGTTGCGCTGATGCGCAGCAGATGCCTAGCGGTTACAGCGGATGCGTAACGGATGACGACGGACGTATAATGGATGTTCCCCGTATGCGTAGCAGATGTAGAACGGACACGTTCATACATTTTCCGCCTCAAAAAGTTTTGTGCAGCTCAAACTTTTGAGCAGATGAAATCTCAGTAGACAGATGCTGGACGGATAGAGAGTATGAAAAATGGACTCAGTGAGTATAGAATGGAAGCATCGTGTTAACCAATGGATGGCAAATGTTTCTCTCCATTTTACATCCTCTTTCCATCCGTTGGTGCTGTGTGACAGGGGCTTTATAGAATAAGTCGATGACAGCCCAAATGACTGCATTTCAATTGCTGTTTGGGAGTTCAAAGATAAAATCCATTGCGATTTCCTCCCAAGATTTTGTTGGTTTGGCTATGGGTTGGAGGAATCCAGGCAGCTTCCCTGGTCTGTTTTTCATGATAGCACAAACCAAGCAGCTTCTTACATAGTTTTCTACATTGGTTTTCATCTTTGGCCACCAAATTGTCTCCTTGCTAAATGGAGCATTTTTAGAAATCCAAAATGAATCCCTAGCTGAGAGTCATGACTCCGTTAGTCTCATGCTGGCAGGCACATATAACTTACCTCCTTTCCAAGCTAACCCTTCCCATAAAGTCAAATCTGCTTTGTTTTCTTTAAACCATGCATCGTTTTACAATGCAGCTTTTAAGTCTGCTGTCAACTTGTCTTTTGGGAGGTCAGAATGATGCTTGGCTCACACTCTAGAGGTGGCTTGGGCTGCTGGCTGGGCTTCAGAGATCATGGCATTCACTATTTTCTCTCATTGGCTGTCAAATTGGTGTTTTCTGGACAAGGCATCAGCCAATAGGTTTTTCCCCTGGAATGTATTTTAAGTTGAAGTTAAAGCATTTAAAGTATTGAGCCCAGCAAATTTGTTTGGGGGAAAGCTTTTGAGGATTCTTCAGAGCCTTTTTTTGTGTGTGTGATCAGTCCATACCTTGAAAGGCTCTATAACTCTCTCCGGGAAATGCCTCCAAGATAGTAGAGCCCATCACACAGCAAAAGCCTCCTTCTCCCAAACTGTCCATCTATGTTCGGTGTCAGTCAACCTTTTTGACACATAAGCACAAGGCATCAGTTTGTTTTAAGAGTTCTTTTAAAGTAGCACAGCCACTATAGCCTTGTCACTGGCATTGGCTTGGACTACAAAAGGTTTATTTGGAATCAGATGTTGGAGGATAGACTGTGCTGCAAAAAGGCACTTTAAAGTTTCACAGGATTTTTGACAGTCCATCATCCAAGTGAAAGGTTGATTAGATTTTGGTTTGGTTGGAGAAGGACTGATATTTAGTAACTCTGTTAAAGAGAGTGCAACCTCAGCAAACAAAGGGATGAATTGTTTATAAATATTTGCAAAACCCAAGAAGCTTTGAAGTTGCTTACATGCCTTTGGGGGTTGCCAATCTAGCACCACCTTCACTTTTCCAGGGTCCATCTCAACCCCCTGATTTGACACTCCATAGCCCAGATAGTCCAAAGACTTCTTATGGAATCCGTATTTTGATAGCTTTGCATATAGTTTGGCAGCTAAAAGTTTTTTCAGTACTTGTCTGACTAATTTGACATGCTATTCCAGGGTCTCGCTAAATATAAGAATGTCTTCCAGACATTATACAAATGTTCATGTAGCACCTCATTAATCAGCTGCATAAATACAGTGGGGGGCATGAAAAGCTCAGAATTGGAAACTCCCCAGGGGGCAGTTAAACACTGTTTTCCACTCATCTCCCTCTTTTATATGGACTCAGTAGTGGGCTTTTCTCAGATCTAGCTTGGTAAAGATTTTGCCTTTGGACAGGTGATTTAGCAAGTCCTTCATTAGGGGGAGGGAGTATGTGTTTTGTATGTACAGCCCATTCACCCCCTGGAAATCCACACATAATCAGAGACCCCTATCTTTTCTTTAAATAATACTGGGGCTGGCAACCTAGATTTTGCTAGTTCAATGAACCCTCTGGCTAATTGGTATCAATGTATTTCCTCAACTCAGTCATTTTGGCAAGTATATTTTGGTTTGGGAGCTTTGCCCCAGGTCTATTCAATGGCATAATCAGTGGCTCGATGAGGGGGGAGGATGTTGCATTCCTCCTCACTAGCCTCAGCTAAGTCTCTATATTGTTTAGGAATCTGGGGTTCACCTGGAGGATAATATGAAGTGGTAGCTGCTGTTTCTGGTTGTGGACTATTGGTTGTCAGTCTTTTATCAGGAGGGACAGGGGGCAGCGAGCCGATGCCAATTATGATTTTCCATTATCCATCTTCCCATTTAATGGTAGGGGCCCATTTGTCAAGCCAAGCAAGTCATAATATGACAGATTCTGACTTTTTTGGAGCTACTATAAATCTTGTTTGGCAAATTGACTGGTCTCTGGGGGCTTCCATGAAGCCCTTCTGCTTCTGGCTGCTGCTGCTGGGCGCTGTTGTAGAACCGGTGCAGGTGTCAGACATTTAGAAACTTGATGATCAGCTTGATCACAATGGTAGCATTTGATAACCCCTGCAGGTTGGGTAGGAATGGCCTCCACAGGCTTAATCAGAGGACGTCAGGCCAACATTCCCCTGAGGGGCCTCTAAGATGAAGGTTTGTGATGTGGATGAATTTCTCTATCTAGAGCCATGGACATGTTATACCAGTCTTGTAATTGCTCTGGTACCCCTTGGACCTTACAGGCTTTTCTGACTTCTTAATCAGTGGCTTCCTTAAAATAGTGCAGAAGTGTTCTGTCAGGCCAATGTCCAAAATTTCCTGCGACCCATCTAAAATCCCATACAAAGTCTTATAGGTTGATTATCTTGCTTCATCACTTTTATTTTGTCTTCATTTTCACCTACTCTGTTGGGATCTTCAAATCTAGCCTAGAGCAGCTCAGCAAATCTATCTGCAACAGTTAGCTCAGCAGCCCTCTCATTGTGTAGCTGAGCTATCCAGTCAGAAGTGTCTCCTTCATTCATACCATCTGAAATTGCTGAAACTAACTCATGATCTATTTCTTATTGTTCTCCATATTGATCTATATGTGCCCAGACTTGGCTGAGGAAGTAAGCAAGTCTTGCAGGCTTCCCATCTAATGTTGCTCTAAACCTTGGTGGCACTGGTCTCACTGGTGGAATTGCCATGGCAACCAGTGGTGGGGCAGGGACCTGCTGCTGCTCTACAGCAGGCAGCAGAAGGAGGACCTGCTGGGGTGCTGTGATTGGGCAGCGGGGTAGCAGAGGGTGACTGAGCTGGAATCTGCTGTAGCACTGCCACTGGCTGCTGGACAGTGGCCAGCTACTGAGTTGGTTGTCAAGTTGGAAAATGGGGTGGTGGCTGCAGCCTGCTGCTGGATCAGACCCTATTGCTGCACCGGGATTGTTGTGGCAAATTGGCCCTATAGTGGTCCCAAAGATGGTGATGCAAACGATGCTGACATCCACTGGCATTGGACCTACCCGTGATCAATATAGAATCCCCAACCTGGGGGAGTACATTCCAAATGCCAGTTGCATCTGCTATCTTCACCCTGCTGTTTGCCCCTGTTGTGCTGAGCCAATTCTCCGGTCATCTCCAGCTGAGTGGAAAGATGCTGATGTCATGCTGTTTACACTGCCAGGTCAGGAAAAGTGAATGTGGGTTGTGTTAAGCTTCATCTCAATTGGGGAGGTTGGGACTTTGGGACATAACTTCCCACTTTAAGATGCTTAAAATGCTCTGGGAGCCCTGTCAACAATTGACTTTGAGATGGAGGCAACAGGTTCCAGTCTCAGGAGTTGTTGGATTCCAAAGCTCCCACATTTCTCTATTCTGGCTAGTGGGCTGACTTCATGGGCTGGAGTCAGAACAATATTCATGCAGCCATTCCTCCAATCTCATCTCTGGAGTTAGATCAGTCTGGCAACTTTTCCAAGAATCCATTTTCTTGGGCTGAATGCCCAGTCTTTGTCTCTCCTCTGCAGCTTCAAGGGCTCACACCATGTCTTTTGAAGGAGAGTACTGGGTCTCGATAAGTTCTCTGGTATCCATTCCCACAGCTCCTTCTGTGATCTCCTCCTTCTCATCCATTTTTGCTGAGTCTTTGCACTGCCCGAACTTTAGGTTGGTACTGGGGCTGAGCACCCTGGATAGCTCCCTGACAGGGTGCTGGTAACTATTTAGAGATTCAGCTTAATGTCAGGGTTCCAGAAAAACCCAACTCCAATCAAAAACTCTGAGACAGGTATTTTCTCAAAAGTTCTTTCTATTAGAATGCTAAAGCAGAAGGTTTCTATGATAAATTGACTGATTTAGATAAGATTTTGACAGGTACTGATGAAAAGGTGATTAAAAAATTAAAGGAGATGGTCTCAGATGTAAAGGGGGCCAGGGGACTGTGGAGGTGGATGTTGCGGGCGTGCCTGATCTGAGGCGCCATTGGGTGCCTGGCCCAAGAGTACAACAGGAGATGGTGTGTTCAGGAAACTCTCAAGCTGACTCAGTCCCGTGAGGTTGAGAGGCCCTTCCTCAACACCTGGGATTGAGGCCGAAGACTGATGACAGATGTTCTGAGGAAGGTCTTGGCTGTGGTGTGGAGAAGGAGGAGTGTAGTGGGGCTGTCTGGTCTGCAGATGGTCAGGTGGAGCATCGTGGCATCTGAATAAACTGGATGGGACTGGGAAGGGCTGCCTCTGCTGTGGGAAGCTCTGGTAGTGGTAGGCTTGGTAGGCGAGGGGATGGCTGAAATCCGTGAAGGGCTGTGACATCACCTGGGGTGGAGGAGCAGACCTGGCGTGGTAGCAGCAGGTTCAGCTGGGCCTGGAGGTGGTGCAGAAGAGCTGTGATCCTCTCCTTCATCGCCTGGACTGGGCCTCGGGCCATGTTCAATGAGGGTCTGGCTCATGTATGTGATGAAAGGCTTGCGGTTAGAAGATGGCATATCGCTGTGGACCAGCTGAGAGAGAAGATTTGTGTTGGTCTTGAATGGTGTCCCTGACTCCAGCAGGACAGTGTGGCTCTGGCCCTCCAGTCTGCTCTCTCTGCCTGCTTTCTGTGGAGGTGGAGCTGGGTGTGGTGTTGGGTTGGTCTCTGGTGGCTGCTTCTTCTTGCTCCATGTGTGTGAAGAGAATCCTCCACGTCCTCCGGCACGGGGAGTGCAAGCTGTCGGGGGGGTCTCTGTTGTGGGGCCCTCCAAGACACCTGCGCCTGGACACTGTAGCTGTCTCCTGGTCTGAAGAGGAGTGGGCTCTCTGTGGCTGTCTGAGGGAGAGCGGTTGACAGAGGGCCTGCTCCTCGGTGGCGGATCTCACCTCGCAGGAAACTGCACTTGGCCATCACATTGGTCTCCCAGTCAGTGAGCTTGACAGCGGCCTGCCCTGATTTCTTCAGGTGTAGCTTGCCATACAGGTGGCATATGCTTCCACCACCCCAGGAGGACATCTGAAGTGTAGCCCAGGCCTCTCCACCTTCTCTCTCACGCTGCCGGCTTCCCGCTGGTGTCGTATAGAGCCTGTGCCCTTCCTCCACAGGTACTCGTTCTCCGTCAGCCATTCCAGCACCTCCTCCTCATGGTCTTCGGAAATGGAGTACTGTTTTCTCTCCCCTTCTCCTTGCCTTGCCTCTTCCTCCCTCTGGCAGGGCCTTCAGGGCCTTCAGAAGCAGGGCTTTGAGGCCTTGGGGCTCGTCCAAACGCAGCAGCAGAGGAGCAACACCAGCAAGCAGCAGGAGAAGCACCAGCACACAGCAGGAGAAGCACCAGCAACACCAGGATGCACGCAGCAGCACCAAGCAGCTTCAGAATCCAGCGCCAAGGGGTGGATAGTGGTTCTGTCCTTCTTGCCAGGACTGGCAGAGTAGGCACAGGCTTCCTCTTCTTCCCAATGGTGTTCTCTCAAGATGTCTCTGGCAGCAGGTCTTTTCTCTGAATGCTGAACTGCTTGCGAGTGCATCCTTTTATATCGCGGAGCTGACGCAATTCAATTCATCCTCCCCACATGCGCAGTGAATGCTTTGCATCCGCTACCCATCCGCTATGTATCTCTATAGGCCCGTCGTGATGCATCCATGTCATCTGCTACGCATCCGCAACAGCATCCGGTCTTTCCGCTACGCGTACGCTTCGCAGTTCTCCCCTGGAAGCCCTGCGGATGTGTATCCGCTTCCATCCACTTCCATCCACTAGGCCTTCCTAGAACATCCGCTTTACAATCCCCCGCTACATTCCTCCCCCATCCGTTCGTTTCCGTTGTTGTCCGCTCTGTTTATGCAAATTTCGGGCACTTTTGAGAGGCAGATAACAACGGATGGAAAATTTGCTTGTCCGCTGTGTCCTTTTTACCATACGTTTTGCATCCATCAGCCAGTTGTGACCTAGCCTTTAAACAGATGAATCATTTGAGATGCAGTCATTGATATATCGGGAGAAGAGAAGCGGAGAAAGCACATCAGCCTTGGGTGGGCTGTGCTGAGTACAGGTATCGGATTTGCCTAGTTTCACCTTCTGCTTCCTGTCTGTTGGGAAGTTTTATGATCCACTTAAGGTGTGTTCAGGTACTGCTAGTTGGTTGTAATTTATTCTTAGAAGAGTGTCTGGAATGATGGTATTGAATGCTGAACTGAAGTTCTACAAAGAGGACCCTTGCGTAGGTATTTGGAGATTCAATCTGTTGTAGGATGTAATGCAGAGCCATCTTAACAGCATCTGTCGATCTATTTGCTCGATATGCAAACTGCAGTGATCTAAACAGCGGATCGCCAATGGTTTCAGGTGAGATAGCACAATCTTTTAAAGATTTTCATAATTACAGATGTTAGAGCAACTGGTCAGTAAGTCAATTCAGTTGCTTGATGGAGGGCTTCCTTGGCATTGGGATGATGGTAGAGACATTTGAAGCAGGAAGGAACATAGTACATCTTCTAGTAATCTATTGAAGATTCGGGTGAAGATGGGGGCTATTGGTCAGCACAGACTTTTTTTTTTAATAAAGTTTTATTGTTTTGTAAGACAAACATAGACAAACAAAACACCTAAAAACATCAAGCCATCATATATATATGATGCATATATATTATAGAGATAGAAAAACGCCCACACAGCATGGACAAACGAGATGATACCTCCGCCTACCAACCATTTGGAAACCCTGCCCTCATTAATAAACGAGTACCTAACATGAAAAAGAATGACACCAAGACCCACACCACAAGTGCCACACAAAGATGCTACCACCACACTTCCACGCAGAAAAAAGACTCACAACCCACACAGAAGAGGAGACAACGACCACAAACCAGAAGCCATACTGCAGCTGCACAACTACCCCACTTCAAACCCCTCTGAACCATACAAGAAGCAAACTGACACCCACCATGAAGATGTGGCAGACTACGCGACACGAAGCCAAACAACAAGATCACAGCTCACCAGCTCAAGATCCCCCAGCAACTAAGACTAACCTGAGCACAGCCAGGCCCCCACCTAAGCAGAACACACACCCCAGCCAATCAGAACACAGCCAACCCCCTACCAATCGAAGCACAGCCACACCCCACCCAATCAAGTCACACCCCCACTAGCAGTTAAAAAGGAAGAAGCAGCTGCAAGCTCACATTACTTCTGAGAAGCACAGAGTTGAAGAAACAAGCCTGAAGATGATGAATGAGACTTCATCGAAACGTTGCCTAGATACTTCCAATTCTACGCGGGAGAAAACCCGAGTGACCGGAGATCCACGTGCAGATACTCGCGAAAACCTCAGAAAACAAATATAATATATATATTATATAATATATATATATTATATATATAATATATATATATATATATACTATATAATATATATATATATAATTATATATATATATATATATGTAATATATATATATATATATATTATTATTATTATATATATATTTATATATATATATATGTATATATATATATATGTATATATATATATATAATATATATATATATGTATATATATATATATTATAATAATATATATTTTATATATTATATATATTATATATATATATATATTATATATATATAAATATATATATATATATATATATAATATATTTATATATATATATATATATAATATATATATAATATATATATATATAATATATATTATATATATATAATATGGAATGCTGATGATGGCAGATGAGATTTGCGCTGAAACGTTGCTACAACTTTAACAGAACTACAATGATGTGGGATAATACCCGAAGGAAGCTAAACAGCAAACAAATGTAAGTACCCCGCGAGAGCTTAAAAAAACATATTATATATACATATTATATATAAATATATATATATATATATATATATTATTATATAATATTATATATATATATATATATATTATATATAATATGTCAGTTGTCATACAGTGTGTCAGTTGGTTTAACAATTGTTTTGTGCTTCCACTTTGTAGTCTTCAATTACAATTACATTGTATATATTCTCATATTGTCATCAAATATTCCTCAATACATAATATTATTATAAATCAATCATTTGACTATACTATTATTCATTCATGTTTGACAAGATACATCCATATTTTATTTAATTTGCTTTGTGACAGTTCATATTATCATCTCAGATCTATTCTACAATCATTTTGTAGATATAATAAATAATACATTTTTTATATATATTATTATTTTCTAAAATCTACAATATTTCATTTCCATGTTTTATTGTCTAACCACTGATAGAATAGATCCCAATTTTAATAAAATTGTTTATCATCTTGTTCTCTGATTTCGAAATGTCTATCTACTCATTTCAGCACATTCCGATATTTTCTTCATAATTTCCTCCTGTGATGGTACTTTCTCATTTTTCTCAGTTTTTGGCAAATACAATCCTAGCCACTGTTAAGTACATTTACAATCAGGTATTTCAATTCTTTACTATATATTTCAGGTAAAATTCCCAGTAAAATATCCTCTGGTTTCAAGTCTATTGCTTTTTTGTCATTTTTCCAACCAATGTATGGATTTTAGTCCAATATTTTTTGGCATTTGCACAAGTCCAGCACATAATGGTAAGATGAGCCAGGTACTTGATGACATTTCCAAACATTTTTCAGAATTTATTGTTGAACATTCTTACTATTCTTGTTGGGGGAAAATGCCTGTAAAACATCTTATACAAATTTTCTTTATATTCTGTTGACAATGTCATTTTATAATTTTGAGACCACAATTTTTGCCATTTCTCTAGGTCAATCCCATATCCAAAATTCTTCCCCAAGCAATCATTGTTGTCTTTAACTGTTCTTCTTCTAGTTTAATTTCTAATAGATATCCATA
>BHFT01033253.1:0-56543 GCA_004320025.1 Laticauda laticaudata
TTTGAATGGATGGCAAGGTTTTTTGTCCGTTTTACATCCTCTTTGCATCCGTTGGTTCAGTGTGACATGGGCTTTAGATCCAGTGTGTTATGAGCCAAGATAATATCTGTTTTTATTCAGAAATCTCCCAATATTTTAACCTGTTCATTTTTATTATTATTTCAAATCTATTTTCCCATTTTTTGTTACTTATCCATGATAATTTTTATAGATGTTCCAGTTAATCATTTTGATGACCATGTTATGCAGTTGCTTATAATCAGATTGTGAAATTTTCTTGCATGAGCTGAGCATATAATCAACTGTTTCTTCTGCTTCTTGCACAATCTGCACTTTGACAACTTTTTGAATTCTGGCCTTGATTCCATTCATTTTTCAGCAGGCAAAATCAGGCCTTCAGTTTCTTTTTTAAAATGTTCCAGCATTTCAGATTTTATCCTCATCCACTTTGCCTTCTGTCTTTTGCAGAAGTAGAAATTGACCATGTAATGCATTTCCTTACCAGCATCCTGTTCATGTTTTCATTACATTACTTTGATATTACTCTTTTGGTTTTTGTACATTCAGTAAACACCAGTGGTTAACCTGCATCAGTGTGTGTTCTTGACTGTTTTTTATATAATTAGCCAATGTATGCTTTTATTCCTCAACAGTTTGACTTGCAATAAACTTCAGTCTTCATTTTCTGCAGGGTTAATATAATCTATCAATATCTCCATGGAGATGAAATGTATAGTGAATTGTCATCATTTTTCGTGTGTAGATCCACACTGTTCAATTCAACATAAATCCAGTCTGATTACTGGCCTTTATCTAAAAGGATACATTTTGTTTTCATTTATCTTGAAAACAAAATGATTATGTATTATTACCATGGATTGTTGCATTGTCAGGCAGATGTGTTTTTGCCTGCATGTGGAATTTTTATCCATCTATTGAGTTCTTTTCAAGGCCCGAGATACACAGATGTTGTTATTTGATATTGTTAAAGCAATCATTCCAGGATGTAAGTTCTTTTAAGTAAAGCTATCTTTTGCCATTGAATGATGGTGATTTTGTCATTATTATTGTTGTTATTGATATACTATCTGCTTTTTTCAGATGTAAAATCTGAATAGAGTTCTAGTCTTTTTTGGATGACATCCTACTTTGCATTATTCACTCCAATTTGATTTGATGTTTTATCAAATTCAGTGCCCATACTTGGTACTTTTTCCCTTAAATTCCTAAATAAATTATAAATCTGTTGAACAATTTTGAATGAGACTCTGTGGACAGTCAACTAATTAAAGTAGTCAACTGCAATTCAACCAAAGAGCTTTTCAAGGTAGCTTATACGATGCACACTAGCATATGGTGTAAGAAGAGATTAATTTAGTCTTTTCTACACCTTCTGTCACTGGAAGACCCCTTCTTTGAGATACAGTCAAGAAACATGGTTAAGTTCCTGGTTAAGTTTCTGTATAGAATACTATAATACCAGCTTTAAATAGTGCTTTTATTCAGATTTCCACTGCTCTGTGAATTTTGGTATTAATTTTGTTTCAAGGATGTGCAATGTACACACTTGTGAAGTCATTGCCACTATAAAATGCTCTTTGTTTCTCAACTTTTACCTTTTAAGCTTAGGGAAAGTTTCTCAACTGGAGTTGAGAATATGTAGTTTCTTGACTGCCATGACTGAAACATCACCCAATCATCACAAGTAAATATATTGGATTTAACTAAATCATTTTACCATACACCCCTTCAATTCCTTTGAGGAATACACTTTAGCCCCTGTAGTTTCATAGGGTTATTCTTTTGCCCTCTGGCTTATTTATGAAATGTTAAAACATAAAACATAATTCGCACAAACATTCATTCTCTAGGCCAGTTCTTCAGCTGTGCGGTTTCAACTCCCACAATTGCTCATCCAACATTCTTAAAATGGCCAGGGTTGAGAAATACTGCTTTAGAGATAAATCGTTTAATAATACTTGAAACCATGTTAATATGTGCTGTTTCAGCTTCCTTCGGGTATTATCCCACAGCTGTGAGACACACATCCATACAGAAGCCTGATGAGTGCAGATGAGATTCTGCTGAAACGTTGCTACAACTTTAACAGCACTACAATGATTGTGGATAATACCCGAAGAAAGCTGAACAGCACACATGTAAGTACCCGCGAAAGCCTTAACACACACACACACACACACACACACACACACCACACACACAATAATTATATATTATATATTATATTATATATATATATATATATATATATATATATATATATATATATATATATATATATTATATTTGTTTTTTTAAGCTCTCGCGGGTACTTACATTTGTGCTGGTTAGCTTCCTTCGGGTATTATTCCATTCATTGTAGTTCTGTTAAAGTTGTAGCTCATTGTAGTTCTTAACAGAACTATTTATATATATATATATATAATATATATAATGTATTTTTAAGTTTTCGCGGGTACTTACATGTGTGCTGTTCAGCTTCCTTCAGGTATTATCCCACATCATTTTGGAGGATACAAACCAATACAGAAGCCTGATGATGGCAGATGAGATTCTGCTGAAACATTGCTACAACCTTTAAAGCACTACAATGACGTGGGATATACCCGAAGGAAGCTGAACAGCACATATATATATGTTGCATCTACATTGGAGCACACTGTCAAGGGGAAGAGCTGGGCTTTCTGTTCTTAAAAAAAAGTTCCTCCAATTCTTTTAGTTTGACTACTAGACCAGTGTGCAACCACAAGAGAATATTGGCATTTCCAGAACAGCCAGCAATAAGGCAAGAATGGTCCGCAAGAAACATGAGTGCTAGAGGTTTTTTTGGGGTTACTAGTAGCCTCAGAGGTTGCCATGACATTGATTCAAGAACCCAGCTGCCTGATAAGTTAGCTTATTGCAAGAATGAAGAGAACCTTTAATAACTAAGTTTACTGATCACCAACCACAAAATGTAAGTTTGTATTCAGTCAATTCAAGATACATTTCTTTGTCTTGCTTGCAGGGTGCTTGGGGGCTTCTGGGCTTGGGTGCTTCTGTTTCTGGGCAATAAGAGGACTTCTTAAAATGGTCTAGCCTAATTTCAGGCTATTTGGTCCTGTCAAATTCTTGACCCTCAAGAATATAAAAAAAAATTTTTTTTGACAGATGCTAATAAGGTTTGCCAAGAGGAAGGAGGATCAGGTTACAAAAATATTAAGAATTAGGACTTTGACATTTAGGACTTGTTTGATCTCAGAGCATAGCTTTCTTCATTTTTATTTTGGTACAGCCCTTTATGAAGGAAAGAGGGAAGGAGGGAGATCTCCATTTTCCAGAGTAAGAAAGACTGCACAAATCTTCTGAACTTGCAGTCTTATATAAACTGCCTTCCTTTCTCAGGTACTGACATCACAACATTAGAATTAATGGTGGTAGCTTGTAAGTGGTATAAAGCATGATGGTTACTTGTATTCTTTATTACAATTCATTTATCAGGTTGGCATGTACCATCTTTCCTTCCAGATACTTAGAATAGTGAATATTGAATGCAGTCTTGATACTTCAAAGAAGTAGAGGAAGTTAAGCTGAGACACAGTCCTTTAACTAATCTGTCAGTCACTTTCTAAGTAAAATACCCAAGTGAGATGATTATTTGGAGCAAGTAGTCAAAGTAGTTGGAGAAAACCAAAACAGAATTTTCAGAGATGTTTTTGTAGCATGCAAGGAAATTTTGAAAGAGAAAAAAAATAAATAATGAATAGAGATCCATAAATCTTTAATAAACTCTTGCCCAAGACAATATATCATTATTGGACACTGATCAGTATATATAGATATTGTATATCCTACTGCCTTTGTATTTTTAAATGCAATAATATTTTTTATTTTTTTAAAGACAGAAAATAAGGATAATAAGAAAAAATACACAAAAAATAAACAAATAAAAGAAGCAAACAGGGAAAATAAACCACAAAGTAATTACAACATTATAGCATTGATTTTTTTTTCAATATTCCATTATTTTAACAAATTAGATTGCATAAAGCTATCAATCATTGTTAAAAAACAAGTCATATACAAATATCAAAAGTGATAGTTAATATAGTACAAGCATCAACAAATAACACTGCAGTGAAATCTGAAGCATGCCAATAAAACATCTTACACACATTATCTCTGAGGCAGGAACATCAAACTCAAGGCCTGCAGGCCAGATCCATCCTGCGGGATGCTTATATCTGGCCCATGGGGCCACTCTGGAAATAGCAAAGGACTGGCCTGCAGTGCATCTGCCAGCGAAAATTGAGCTCAGGAGGGCCACATTTTCACTGGCTGAGGGTTGCAGGAGGCCGTCACAGCTGAAAACAGAGCTTGGGAGCCTATTTTCACTGGCAGAGTACTTGGGACACCACAGGTGTCCCCGACACAAGTGATGTTGAGCTGGCCATACTACCCTTACCACCAGCTGCCACACACACCCAGCCCTCCAAGGTCAAACACAACCCTGATGCAGCTCTCAATGAAATTGAGTTTGACACCCCTGCTCTAAGGGTAATATTCTGTCAAAATACAGTGCTCCAATTATTTTCCCATTGCTGCACATAAGTTATTCCACCTAATTCTGCAATCCTTTTGAATGCATGCAGCTTCTGAGTCATATTTCACCAACAATTTATAAGTAAGGCTCAACAAATACTCTAAAAAATTCCCAATTCAGTCAAGTCTCTTAAGCATTTCTCCTTATTTTTACTGTCCCTTTAAAGCTTTACTGCCTATTTGAAAATGCTTAAATTGATTAGGTGGCTCTGACCTTTCTGAAGAGAAAATCTCAAAGAATTTACCCTTGCCTTGCTGATAAACAAATCATATGTCTGTATGATTTTGTTGTCTTCCCATTGTGTGAATTTTGTATTTTCCTCTTCATGAAAATAAATAAGCAATAACAAGGAAGAAGTAGAAAGTCTGATTCATATCCTGTATTTATCCCAAACGTTTAATACATTTCTTATTATTATATCATCTCTTATAACTTGTTCAATCAAATCAAATCTTATTATGGTAATAGATCAGCATATATAACTTATTTTTGTTTGTAGCTATCCAAAGATATATGTGGGATTCTGTTTTCAATTTTATTGGAATTATTTGAAGCAAAAAGGTAAGCCTAAGTAGAATTTTCATTGTAATGGTTTTAATTCTTTCTTTACGAAGACAGTTTAAACTTTCTCTATCTTAAAAATGTTGCTATTATATTTGCTCCATATTGTGAATCATTATTTTAAACATATCTTCATTGGTTTTGTCAAATAAACTACCAGGTATTTAATCTTTTTACTTATGACATTAAAACCTGTTATTATCATTATTTCCTTGTGCTGATTAATGATTGCAATAAAGTCATTTCAATTATTTGCAATTATACAGTTTGCAATTACACAAATTACAAAATTTGCAATTATACAAACATTGCTTTCCCTCCCCCAATTAAATTACATGCCAGCATTTCAGTTTTATTCTTATTGATCTGACATCTTGAAGTTGAACCATATTGCTATTATCAATTATTATTATCAATTCCTGGCTTGAATAATTGTAAATTCAACACCAATTGTACATATTTTTAGTCTGTGTTCTCCATCTAATTCCAGCAATTCTATTATCTTGGTATTTTTTTTACCAATGGCTCCTATACCAAATAGAACAGGGGTGTCAAACTGGTGGCCTACAGGCCAGATGTGTCACGCACAGGCTACGCCTACCCCAGATCCATGAAGGGGAAAAAAATCACAAAACGTCACATGACAGCAACATGATGCTGTGAGTTTGACACCCATGAAATAGAATAAGGTAGGAGACAAAGTCCCCTGCGTTATGGTATGTTTTTGTGATAAATACTAAAACCTCGTAATATGATCTTGAGGGTTTACATTCTTTAAAAGTATTCTGTGGAAATGTTAAAAATTATTTATTTTCCTCAACTGAAAATTTTATAACTAGATTGCATTCAAGTAGTCATCAATCTCTTCCAGGTGAGATGGTGATGTACGACATAATGTTGATTGGTGTTCTAATCTTTAACAAATTTCTCAATTTCATTCTTCACTTTAGACACATGTCTCACTTGATCCCAAACAGAGATGATCATTCTTTTTTTTCTGGTTCCATTTGCAGTTAATAACTAAGCAGTTTGTCTGATTTTTGGCCTTTTTCAAAAATATTTCTCTGACAAATTTCAACTTCCTATACCAGTAGGTCTCTTTTACTTCCATTAAATCTAGTTGGTTACAAATTACTTCAAACTTTTGTTCCAAGTTCAAAATGGCTTGTGCTTATGTCTTAATTCTAATTGCTTAAGCTCATTCACTAGTACATCCTATAACATTCTTTTGCATAGCTTTCTTTCTGTTTGATGTCAGAGAGAGAGAAATAATCCTCTCATAAATGTTTTGGTAGAGTCCCATATTGTTGATAAAGAGACATGAGAAGTTAAATTGATTTGGAAAAAGCTGCTTAATTCCTGTTGGCACTTCAATTTAATGTTCCCTTGTAACAGTAAAAGTAGTTTAAGTCTTTACTTCTTCAGGCAGGAGAATCTTCTTTTTAATCTTACAATTATTGAGTCATTTATTTATTTGATTTCTATAGCTGCCTATCTCACATAAATGATTCTGGGTGGCTTACAATTAAATAGATGAAAACAAATAAAACACAATATTAAAAAAAAGCATCAGTGCATCATAAAATATAATCTATAGTATATATGTAAGGTTGGTAACTTTCATATCTACAAGATTAGTTAACAATGAAATATACATTCTAGCGTATATCCAGTCTTATATAGGTTTTGTGAACTGAAGAATACTAAGTGTATTATTTCTGTGCAGAATATTTATAATTATTATGCATCAAAAAAGAGATAATAGTGACAAATAGTCTAAAACTTGTTGAGGGAGTTTATAGTTTCTTTGATATGAATCTGATTTGTACATTGGCTAAGAAGAACTAATTGAAATCAAAAATATTCTATGAAAACTGTGTATTAATAATATACAAAACCACAAGCATTTAAAAGGTAAAACATTGGACAATTCATGATATTCACTTTTGTGGGAAAGAAGTGCTTCAGGATTCATATTTAAACCATATTTAAACCATATTTAAACTACCGTATAATATCAATCAAAATTGGCTTAGCATCAGCCAATAAGCACCACCCTGCTACATTTGAAGGTAATGAATACACCTTAAAATTATTAAATGTCCTTAAATCCTGAAGCAATCAAAGGAAGCCTGTCAGATCTGAAGAAGCTTCTTGGGTGAGAAGCTAAATGTCTTCAAAAGAAAAAACAACCAAGAAAGTCCAGTTGCCTCCTGAAAAAGCACCTTTGGGACAACCATAACCTGGATGACTGAGAATCTCTACAGATTTAATGGAGCCTAAGGTTGGGGAATCTGATCTTCTTTGGCCATGCTGACTTGGGTTGATGAGAATTAAAATTCAACATTCTTCAGGATCACAGTTTCTTTGTGCCATTCTAATACAAAAGCCTCTGAAAACTTTGTTTCCAATAGAAAAGAATAGTTGTAGCTCAGGTTGAATCATGGAGACCTTGATGTCCACTGACCATTGTTTTTCTGGAAGCCTAGCACCAGGAATAGGATGCTACCAGTTCTGCCTGGCTCTGTAGAACCGGTAGCTCTGAAGAGCAGCAGATACCAAACTGGTTCTGTGTTTGCTACTGTTTGGCCCACTCTCCCGCCTGGGCGCTTACCAGTCCTTTATTTCCAGTTTTTTCAATCTCAGCTGTTTTTGCGCAGCAAAATATAGTCACCAAACCGCCAGTAACACCGGTTGAATCCCACCATTGCCTAGCACTCAGACAAATCAGCCATCACTAGACACATCAAGATAAACAAAATTTATATAGGATTCGAAAGAGTCAAGTAAAAAGCCAACAAGGAACAAAAAGAGCAACCCCCCCTTCCTTTCTAGGTATCAACACTCAGATATGCAGGGATCAATACTAGGCTGATAATCAAACAGTAACTAAAACTATAATCAAGGAACTACCAAGAAGAAAGTAACATTCCCACCAAAAGCTACTATATATATACAGAAGCAAATCCATTCCTTTCTACCATTGAAGATGTTATCTACTTGGGTAATGAAACATCTGCAAGAAAACAACCAAACTCAGAGACCACTAAGAACTGCACAGCATTAACTCTGATTTAAAATGCATGCTCTTTTTCATTTGCTCCTTTGTTGTATAATTTAAATCTGTACGTTTTCTCATAAAATGGACTAAAGGCATTCAAGGCCAAGCAAAGGGATGTGCTATGTCAAAAAAGTGAGATTTTTAAAATAGTCCTACACTAGTATTAGTGAGAGTGCAAATCTTACAGAACCCTTCATACCAGCCTCTATTCACATGACACTTTCAAAATTGTTATAACCAGAGGCCTTCTCAGAATCTACACCTTCATAGAAAGCTAAAATATGTCAAGAAGAGTTTGCTGCTTTGGCAGGTGACTGGTGTCAGATTCCCTGAGGCAGAAAGCTGAAATGAATCTCAAGAGGAATCATTATTAGACCCAGAGAAAAGGTCACATCATTTATAGCTTAAGAATTACTTATATGTATTTCATAGTGTCTATTATTTCCAAATGGCACAGTAATTTAAACAGTTGTGAAGATGCCTGATGGTCCATGAATGAACAGCATTGTTTTGCCTTCTGGAAATAAAATACAATGAAAGAAAAATAGATACCTTACTAGCTGATAATTGTTGTGTATGTAAATAGCAACTCTCTTTTGTAAATGCTGGCTGCAAAAAAAAATAATAGCTGTGTGTCTTTTAAATTTTTAGTCTGTAGACAGGATCAGGTTGTTATATCAGGTGTAATTTATTCATGCAACTGAAAAAGCAGTCAAGCACACTATTATACTGTTAACTGAATGTGGTGATATTTTTTAAATGAAATGTTTGTATTCAAAAACAAAGGATTATAACGAAGAGACCCAATGAAATGTTGCCAGACCTTTTAATTTAATTACACACTCCAAGCTTTTTTTTTCTTTTAAAGCATGGTTTTACTAGTTTTTTCCCCCTTCCTTTATTCCCCTATACCCAGTTTTTTCCTCTCTGGCTTTCCATCTCATTAATTTTTAGAAACTCTGTGTTGGTTTTCCAAATCATTGCTTTCTTCCATCTGATTATTTATTTATATACTTGTCTTATAAAACTAGCTAACATGAGACTAGAAAGAAATATCAAAAAGATTTGTTATATATATTTGGGGGTATTTATTTATTTAGGTTTCCAGCAAAAGATACTTTAGATCAAGGGTGTTAAACTGGCAGCCCATGGCTGCATGCATCCACCCCAGCTTTCTGAAGGGAAAAAATGTGATACATCACATGACGACAATGTGACACAGCAAGTTTGACACCCATGCTTTAGATAATTGATATCCATAGACTAGAAACTCAACACAATCTAATTTTCCCATTGATCTTTGTCAATTGTGTCCATTGTCAATTTTAAGCCATACCAAGGATAAAAACATAGAATGTAAAAAATGTAAAAGTAGGGCACATAAAAACACATCGGTAAAATCAGTGCAATTGTCAAGAAGTACAGTTGGAGCTTTTTAAATGTTTTTGTTGTTATTGTTGTTGTTCCACAAAGGTTTTGGAAATGAAACCCAGGCCTGATGTGATACCTAAATTAGGGATATAAAAGTTATGGCCTTCAAACCAATTGTAATCTGATGAGGGGGCCCTGAGGCTTGGATGTTGTCTATAACGATTCCATAGAGTTTTGCAAGAAAGATTTTTAAAAAGGAAACATTGAACATACAAACACCCCCCAGGTTTAAGCTTATTCTAAACACTTAAAGATAGTGAAAAGAATATATTTGCTCAATGAGCAAGTTAAACTAAGGTAGCCCTAAAAAAAAGTACTCTGAAAACAAGTAATCTCTTCTTGCTAAGAGATCGTGTACTATAAGGTGTACTTGTCAAAGAGTTTGTCCTAGCTAGTGTGAATATGTCACATATAATGTATCCAGTACAAATTTCAATGACATGAACATGACAATTATGATGTTACACATGGCACAATGGTACAAATGCCAATTTTTCAATCTTCTGAAATTGATTGCAAGTACCTAATATAACTCACATGGTTTCCATTGCATTACCACATTTGTTCTGTCATTTTCCTCCTTTATTTAATATTCAATGAAATTAATGACATGATTAATGAAATTTCATAATATCTCAATGAAAGGATAGCACAATTTATGTTCTTTCCATAGAATGGGTTGCAGATATTGGTGGGATTGTTCAGATAGCAATGGGGTCCCACCTCAGTTTTGAGATAAGTGAAGATTTCCCATGTTTGTAAATAATGCATGACTCAATCAGAAGTAACATTCCTATTTTTCTTATAGTCAGGAAAAAAACCCAAACTTTGAAAGTTGAACTGTTGTATATACCAAGAAGTTATATCAATATATGTTCCACGGGTAATATTTATATTATATGCAGTAAATCATTTGCTTCTAAAATGATCATTTTCATATTTGAAGTTTACTAATCCTATCTGCAGCAACCATTCCATACAGAGTATTATGATTTTAGATGGAAAGAATCAGGATCTATGTAGAAGAAAAGGCAGTTGCTTTTCTGAATGCCATTTATTTTTATTACCTATTCTGTATAGGTATAGAAAATATTTGTGGGGGGAGGGGAATTCAGCATGGTGAATCATACTTGCCAATAGCGAATCTGTTGTTCTTCTACTGGAATAATTTTATGTGATCATCCCATGGGCATCTATTTTGTTATAGTTTGGAAAAACCCAATAGTTTTGATAAACTCTGTTTTACATACCTAGAAGGAACTGAAATAAACACACATTTTTACATATGGAAAGAAGATTATCCTAAAGTTAAGATAATCCTCCCATCAAATAAAGTTGAAAAGTAGATTAGTAGTAAGTAAAGTTTATTCAGCAGGTTGCCAGCAAAATTTATAAAATATGCAATGAAAGTCAAATTAAATAGATGAAATAAAATAATAACAAAGCAAAAAGTCTCTGTAATAAAAAGCGTCATATAGATTGTTGTAAAAATCAATTTTAATAAACTCTGCAAGTACAAATCTAAACTAGTACAATTTATGAAGCTAAAAACACATGTCACCTAAAACAATATGTGTAATATTTCATCTATTTAATTTTCTAGAATCTGCATATTGAACTGGTTATTCCTGTAATTATTTATGCCTTGCGGTTTTTTCCTTGTGGCAACACAACATTTGGCTACTGAGCAAGTAGTGAAGGGTTTTGAATCTTCTAGAAGATAATTCACATCGTGCAGAAATTTTCTGGACTTCCAGATCTGCAGAAGAACCATGGTCTTGGTCCATGAGGAGAGTGCCATCTGGTGGGATCCAAGAAGAGGGCCTTTTTTTTGCTGTGGTTCTCCCCAAAATCAGACTTGCTCTGACTCTGCTAGCCTTTGCAAGGAATTAAAAACCAGAATTCTTCCATTTGGTTTGGGGCCCTGATAGTGTGGTTATATTGGATGTGGTATAGTATGAGTGCTGTTGGAGTTATGTTATGTTGCTTTTGTTTGTATTGATTGGTTGTGTTTCTATTCTGTTTTCATTCTGTTTTACTTGCTATCACCCAGTCATATATATGAGATGGGTAGCCATATAAATAACTTTTTTGTTTGTTTCTGAATTATATTCAGATGTAAAATATTATTGCAAAATTTGGTTATGTGGACCACAGTCATTATTTTAAGCCAAATAAGAAAATAGTAATTGTTTTCAAAAATTTAGCAAGGGTAGCATTTGGAAGCAATGTTTGGGATTGGTTAATTTTCCTTTGATAAGTTAATAAAGTGGATGATTGGCTTAACTTGTGAAGCTTAAAAAATAAATATTTTTAGAAACCTTTTAAAGCCATCTTAGCCCCACACTTTCTGCTGTGACCTGCAAATATTCTAAACTGAAATGACCATCCTTCTAACTGGGAATGCCAGGGACTGAATTTTGCGCCTCAGTTATGAGAAGTTGCTTTGTCTTCCAATGAGTTCTAAAATCTTTCATAAGTCAGACGGTATTTATTTTTCAATACGTCTCTCATGGCTCATGAGAACAAAATCCCTACAGAACTTTGTGAAGATATTGCTCTTTTCCCAAATGTTGTAAAAGCAATATTTACCTGGCAGAACATTACAAATGAGAAAGATGCTGCATCTTCTTGAATCCAATTGGTTTCAATAAGAGAGTTTGAAACATGAGGTTCTTAGTGGATCAATTAAGCTGGAGAGTGCTTTATTTTGGGTAATTGCTTTGCTTTACTTTGGCTGGTTGATTTATTTATTAAATTGAGATCTAAGTTGTTGGCTCCCTTATGGAATGGTATATTTAAGAAGTGAGACACACTTATCTCCAATAAATAATGCCTGATCAGAAGGGCTCAAGGGAATGCATTTGTAGTTCACAAATATTTTTAAACACTTACAGTACAAGTGTTCAATGAGTGAAAAACATTCATAATTTGAAGGCGAGCTTAATTTAGTAAATGGCAATATAGAGAAATTTTTAATCAGTTATCTTTTGAACTCCTATTTCTTCAACTTTTTGGCCATATCATGTATAGCTGTGAGAAGGGGCAGTATTCAGTTGGTCATCCATTTTATTTAATATAACATGGCAAAGGTTCAGGTTTGTGAATTCTGAACCTCCATGACTTCATTTTTATTAAACAAATTGTGTGTGATTCATTGATATAAAAGTATTGTAGAAGGAATAGAAGTAGAAATGAGCCAGCAATACCCTTCCTTGAATCTGGTCAGTTATCTCAAGTACAGCAAATCAAGTCAAGGGGTTGTGATGCAGTCACATTTTCAGTTAGTTTTGCAAGGACTTCCAGTTAGGATGTGGGATGCATTTTTACTCTTATCTTGCCATAGGAAATAGGACTAGTTGTGGGAAGCAAATGAGACTGTGGCAGGAAGCAAGGTGATAGCCAGCTTATTTATTATTTCAGCTTGAGTTGTTCAGTCTCTACTGGGCATCGGCAATAAATAAACACACAGAATTTGCTTATATTTTTTGGAATTCAGTGAAACTGAATTCATTACAGAGGAAGAGGCAATGTGATGTTGAATCCAGGTATTACATTAGGACAGGGGTGTCAAACTCAAGGCCTGGGGACCCAATCCGGCTTGCGTGGTACTTAGATCTGACCCACAGGGCTGTCCTGGAAACAGCGAAGGTGCTTCTGCCAGTGAAAATGGGCTCTGTGTTCTGAATGGAACTTGGTAGGTTCCAAGACCCTTGTTCTGATTGGCCGAAAAGGCCACTTACAGATTGGTTGATTAAGAACCAATCCGGGAAGCCGCCAAATGGCGGGAACAGTTAAATGAGTGTCATTGTCCACAAGCTGCAGGCGAGCTGCTATATAAAGGGCTGCTGCAGCTTGGGTATGTTCCGTATCTTTTGCCTTGTGAGTTTAAATAAAATAGTTGTTGTTGGAACCCGGTCTCATATGCTTCTTTCCGGACGTAACTCTGGTGACGAGGATGGGATTGTTGTAGAAGGTGAGACAGAAGCACGCGGCGATCTGAACTGAGCAAGAGAGATGGCCGGTAACAACGCGCCGCCCACACCATTCAATTCTGATGAGGAGGAATGGGAATCAAATATTGATCACTTTCTTATGTTCTTAGAAAGCAATGAAATGGAAGAAATCTCAGACCAAAGGAAGAGGGCTGTCTTTCCTTACCAACTGCGGACCGACGCGTCTTTAAAATGGCGAAGGCGCTGGTGAAACCCAGAGATGTCAAACAAATGACTTGGTCTGACCTGAAACCAAATGCTCAAGTACACTATGACCAGTGGTTTTGAATTTAATAAAAGGCATGAATTCTATAAGAAGGACCAGAAGGAGGATGAAACTATAGGAGATTTTGTAGCAACCTTGAGACACATCGGAGAGCCTGTGAGTTCCAGAACATGGACGAGGCAATGAGGACCGTTGGTCCTCAGCCTGAAGGACACTACCCCTTCAGAGCAAACTCCTGAATAGGCCAAACATAACATGGCCAAGGCCATATGCAGAGGCAACTGCCGCCGAAGCAAGCAAAGAAGTCAGCAGCGCCACCATGCGGCAAATGAACGCAATTCCAGACCTGCCAACCCAACCCAGGGAGAAGAAGGCAGAGGGAGGAAAGAAACAGCCACAGCGACAGTCCACTACGAAGACATCAAATCCCAGAGTGATACCAAGGAACGATGATTGAAGATGTCCATAGACTCCATTCAGATAAAAAAATGGTGTGAAAAGAGGAAGAAAATCGCGGGACTTTCAATGTGCGGGCTGCAGAGGAAATCAACCGGCGAGCTGAATGCAGGTTCCTCAACGCAATATGTTGGCTTATAATAAGAGGGGGCACATCGAAAGAGTCTGCCGCAACAAAAAGATGTGGCAGCACCCCCCACCCCCCACCGAACATGAAGAAAGACAACTGGTAGTAGATGGAACCGCAATAAGAGAACGCGGTGACAGGGAAGAAACGCATCAGACAGTCACCATCAGCAATGGCAAGGTGTGGAGAGTGGAAAGAAAGTTCGGATAGAGGTGAGCATTGAGGAGAGACCCTGCAAGATGGAAGTCGACTCAGGGTCATTTCCATCTATGGTATCCTGGAATACCATCCAGCGCCTGATACCGAATATTAAACAGAGAGAACTACAGAATAAAGACTAGTTTTAAAGACTATCAGGGAAATCGAATTCCAGTAGTAGGCCTTGACATTTTCTAGTCAAATTTAAAAACCACACCAAAATTTTGCCTCTGACCATCGTCGACCGTGACCCCCTAGCCTGTTCGGTGATCGAATGGTTTGTGCCCCTGGGAATCAGGATGACCTGGATCAAACCACATCGCAACAACCAGTGGAGGAGAGCCTGCTCCAAGAATTCCAGGATGTTTTTGACGGGACCTAGGCAAGTACAAGGGGACCCTGATTTCATTTAGCCTAGACCCGAAAATAGCCCCATCCCTGTTTAAGGCCAGACGCGTCCCATTCGTGTTAAAACCTAAAATGATGAGCAACTGAATAAATTAATAGCTCAAGGGGTTTTTAGAGCCAATCGAACATACCAGGTGGAAACCCCTGTCGTCACACAAGTGAAGCCAGATGGGTCAGTGTGCATCTGCAGAGACTATAAGGCAACCCTGAAACCATGCGCTCCAACAAAGCACATACCCAGTGCCAGTAGTGCAAAATTACTGCACTCGCTAAGGGGAGAAAAATTTTTGTGAAGCTCGACCTAGCACAGGACTATCAACAACTACCCGTTGATCCATTATGGTAGAGGCGCAGACTATTGTAACACATAGAGGGTATTCAAGTGTAACCGCCTCCAATTCGGTGTTAGCATTGCCCCAGGCGTGTTCAAAGCCTCATGGAACACCTGCTAAACCAAATCAAAGGTGTCGTCCCCTACTTCGACGATGTACTGAATCTCAGCAAAAAATGCCAACCAGCTAGAGACAGATTAAGAGAAGTATTAACAAGATTTAGGAAATCAGGCCTCAAAGTAAAAGTGAAAGTGTGAATAAGCCATGAACGCGGTCAAGTTTTTGGGCTATTTAATCGATGAACATGGCATTCACCCAACTGAAAAAAAAGTGAAGGCTATCAAAGATGCTCCCAGGCCGCAGGAACAAAACTGACCTTCAGTGTTCCTAGGCCTCATAAATTTTTACAATGTGTTCCTGCCCCATAAGGCAACAATAGCAGAACCCCTACATGACTGCTAGATAAAAAAATCACTTGCATGGGGCCACCGGGAACAGAAAGCCTTCCAAGTATCAAGGACCTATTACCGTCAGACACCATCTCATCCAGTTTAGCAATACCCTGCCTTTGGACGTCACCTGTGATGCCTCGCCTTTTGGGGTTGGTGCCATCCTGAGCCACCAGCTGCCAGACGGCAGAGGAGGCACCGGTCGCCTTTTACTCCAAGACATTCTTCAAGTCGGAACGCAATTACAGTCAACTCGATAGAGAAGCCCTGCATCATCACCGGAGTCAAAAGATTCCATGAGTACCTTTATAGTAGAACTTTTTCTATAATAACTGATCAAAGCCCCTTCTTGGAATCCTAGGAGGCAACAAGCCAACCCCAAACATTCTGTCACCTAGAATGATGAGGTGGTCTGAATTCCTCACTGCTATTCCTATACAACTGCTGCACCGACCGGCAAAGCCATCACACACACCGATGCCCTGAGCCATTCCCTGCTGCCCGTCACAGAAAGACAAACCCTGCTCCAACCACCTCCACATTGCAACTTGAGACCTGCCTGGAGCTACTGCTACTGCAGCCGACGTCGCGAGAGCCACAGCCAAAGACCTTTGACAGCGCATATATTGAACTGGTAGGTAAAGGCTGCTGGAGGAACAAAACTGAAGACTTTTAGACCATTCCATACCAGACAAACCGAACTGTCTATAGAAAAGGGGTGCATTTTATGGGTGACAGGGTGGTGAATTCTGAGCATCTCCAAGAAAGACATTCTGGGCATGTTGCACAAGGGACACCCGGGCATAGTCAAAATGAAAGCCCTGGCTAGGCATTACGTCTGGTGGCCAGGGCTGGACAAAGACATTGAACACTGGGTTTGCAACATGCCATGACTGTCAAAAATTGAGGCCTACCCCCCCACAGGCACCAATAAGAGACTGGGAAACTCCCAGGGTCCATGGTCTAAGAGTACATATTGACTTCGCTGGGCCAAGCGAAGGGAAACACTTTTTTGATAGTGGTTGATGCATACTCGAACTGGTTGGAGTCAATCCTCATGGCTTCCACAACCACTGAAGCTGTAATGAAATAGGTAGACAAACTATTTTGCGACACATGAGCTGCCTGATATACTGATTTCAGATAAATGGCCCCCATTTACAGCCTTGCAATTCGAACAATAATCTGGCTTCCCAGGGTATCCGACATGTCTTATCTGCGCCAGCCCATCCAGCTGCGAACGGCAGGGCTGAACGCATGGTTCGGTATACTAAAGAGGGCTAAAGAGAATGGACAAGGGGGACGTGCAGGACAAACTAAGCGACTAAATAACCTTGCAGTCATATTACCCCTAGCAGCACAACCAATAAAAGCCCAGCAGACTTCTAATGGGTAGGAAACAAGCTCCTACCTGGACAGATTGCACCCCACTTACACCTGGGACAAACCCCCGATATCCTCACAGCAAATACCGTACGTTTTGAAATCGGCGACCTGGTCTATGCCAAAAAACCTCACCGGGAACCATTGTGGCTTCCAGCCACCATCACCCAAATCACAGGCTCCCGGTCCTAACAACTACTTTTAGACGACGCGTAGGGAATGGAAGCGGCACATAGACCAGCTTCGTTCCACAACCTCAAACGAAAAAACACCACAGAATCAAAAATAAATACCGACTATAAAACAAAAAAGAGGGGGGGAGTACAAATAAATAAAAAAGGGAGAGACAAACAAGACAACATAACAAAGACAACAAACTATGGCAAAAAGACAAATCTAACCAAACAAAAGGAGCGCTCACGGTTAGATGAACCCCAAGAAAGAAGTCCTGGAGCAGGAGAGCGAAGTGAGGCCTTCCTGGAAGGAGGCAGCCAGGCCAGCTCAACCAACCCGGTCAAACCAGGAGGGAGCAGCGGAGCCATCTCAAACTGGCCCAAAAGAAACTCAGCGGGAGCGGCAAGGCTGACTCACCCTTCCAGGAGGTTCCATGAAGAAGGACGAGAGAAGCAGAGATCGTCCGAACGGCTAGAAGACCACGCCAAGACTGAGCTGCGCAGGTCAACTAGGACTAGAAAAAGCCCCACCTACCTGCATGACTTGTCACCCACATTGGAACTAAACTAAAGGGGAGGGGTGTTCTGTATGGAACTTGGTAGGTTCCAAGTCCCTGTTCTGATTGGCCGAAAGGCCACTTACGGATTGGTTGATTAAGAACCAATCCAGGAAGCTGCAAACAGCGGGAACAGTTAAAGCGGTGTCATTGGCCACAAGCCGCAGGCAAGCCGCTATATAAAGGGCTGCCACGGTTTGGGCTATTGTTCCATATCTTTTGCCTTGCGAGTTTAAATAAAATAGTTGTTGTTTGGAACCTGGTCTCACATGCTTCTTTCCGGATGGAACACTCCGTAGCTCCATTTTTGGCTTCCATGGCTTCTTGCAACCCTCTGCCAGAGAAAAAAGGGCAGAGGGAGAAGGAGAGGGAGAGGGAGAGGAAGGACAGCCCTCCTGAGCTCTGTTTTCTGTGGCAGAGGGTTGCAGGAGGTCGTCGAAGCTGAAAATGGACCTGGGGAGCCTATTTTTTTTCTGGCAGAGCATTTGGGCCCCCACTGGTTCCCCCATTAAGCTGGCCATGCCCACCTGGCCACACTCACTCCGGCCATCTGAAGTCAAACACAACCCTGATGCAGCCATCAGTGAAATTGAGTTTTATACCCCTGCATTAGGACTTGGGGAATTCAGGTTCAATTCAATCTTTAGGCATGGAAGCAAACTGGGTTTGGGGCTTCTCTCTTTCCCTCTCCCTTTCCCTCTCCCTCCCTGCCCCCCTTTGTCTCCCTCTTTCTCTCTCCTCCCTCCCTCCTAAGTTCCCCTCATGGGACAATACAGTGAATATAAAATAGAGGGATATTGCCTTGAGCTTCTGAAGGAAAATAGAGTATAAACTATTGTATAAATAAATAAGGTAAAATAGAAAGAATTATTCGTTCAACATTGAGCCTACTCCAATATCACTGTCCCAAACCAACCAACATTATCTTTTCTGGTTTGCTGATAATTTGATTTTTACTGTTTATTTAGTGATTGTACTTTATCTTCTGCCCTTCCAGCAAGTTCTTGGAAAACATTTTTAACCATGCTGCTCAGAATGTACCAAGGATTTTGCTTATGTGCTGTCTATAAAACAGCCTTATGCAATCAGTTCAATGTTCTCAATTCATGTAAACCAGTTCCCAAGATTATATTTAATATGCTGGTTGAGAATTGAAAATCCTGGATTTATTGAATATGAATATGAGTTCACCTATTGGCCATGAGGTTGTTTTCATTATTTTAAAACTATCTTTCATTAACCTTAAAGAGATGCATATAAGAACTATACTTTGTGGCTTTCCATTGTTTCAATTAAATTGTTCAGAGATCAAATCAAATAACTTGAGGATTTGCTGAACTGAAAGCCTGCTTTCACATATGGATTGCTAGGAGATTATCCCACAGGGGTTTTGCTATCTGGGAAATTAAAATAAAGATATATATCTGAGTGAGGGTTTTGTTTTGTGTTTTTTTTTCCATAAGGGAAGAAACAACTAGTGCAATGAAACTGAGTCTATTTTAAAATGCAAGGCACCCTCTGGATGCTGGTGCTTAAATGCGCAATGAGGGAAAAGCTATTGAGCTCTAAGCATAGTGCATTATGGTTATGAAACTAGGTCTGATATAATCCTTTCCTGGTCTGTTTAATATTTAAATATTTTTCTTTTATCATTACTTACAAATGCACACACACACAAACCCTTTATATTTCAAAGATTTCTGAAATAACAGCACTAGAATAAACGATGATTTGACCATGATCATTGTTGTTTTAATTAAAGAACAAAAATTGGAAGAAATACACATAATCTGATATCTATGGAAAAATGATAAATATTGAATCTTGTATGTATGTGTGCATTTTTATTTGTATATATGTATGTGTGTGTGTGTATGTGTGTTTGTGTGTATTAATGGCAGAGCTGTGGCATCAGTTTAGCATCAATGAATGTCTGACATGTTTGTTGCATGTTTTCCTCCCTTGTTTAGCATGGAACAAGGGATTGAGTGAACTTCATAATCAATTATTCATTTTTAAAAATGTTGCTAATACAGCAACATTCTTTTGACAATGCCTCATGGGAATATGAGTGACAGGAGATAGTGGTCTGATTCCATTTATAGCAGAATGAGGAATCTGTTACCCTCCAGCTGTAATGCAACCAGAATCTATATTGAGAGCCAATTAACCATGTGTGATGATTTCTTGGGGGTGGAGCTTAGGAGAGGATCTGACTGGGAATATTTTCCCTCAAGGCTGCTCCTGAAAGTCAGTATTACCATGATGACTTCTCCCTCCCATTCATCCTGCTCATAGAAATTCATCATCTGCTCAGGTGGCAGCTCGGTGGCATTTGCTAGATCTTTAGCAAAGTGACATTTGCTGTCACTTCTGACTACAAAACATCGAGAAAGACACTTTAGCATTGCCCTTCATTTCTAAAATTGGATAGAATCCATTGCTATGGAAAATGGGTAAGCTGTCAATCCTCACTACAGAAGCCCCTTAAATTGTCTGGTGGGGAGCTATTACAGTCCAGGCAACCGTTAAGTTTCCCTATCAGTGAAAAGACTCTACCTTGCCAGATCACAGGAAGGCAATTAAGCTACTTTAAAAGTTTCCACCCTAATCTACATGGGGATATTTTGGTCCTAGGTGCTGAGGGAAGGTGATAGGCCTTAGTTTCCCTACTTCAAATTAGACTTAGAAAAACCTGTGATCTTCAGACATAATCTTGCTTCAGATATCCTCTCTGTAAAAAATAAACCAAGATTACTGATTCACCCCAAACTATTCTCTTTGACAAGCTTTAAAACATATGAATGGTTCGATTTCTTGTGATGTTTTTAAGGACGCTCTCTCTCCCCCTCTCTCCCGCTCTCTCCCCCTCTCCCTCCCTTCCTCCCCCCTCGCTCAAATCCATTCATCCATTAAATATATAAGGCTGAAACTATTAAAACACTTAGAACAATCAATATAATAAAATAAAACAATCAATATAATAAAATAAATAAAAAGCAAGATTATAGGAGAACAACAACCATCTAAAACCATCTCACATTTCATGATGTCTGGATTCTGTCGTGTCAAAGAAACAAGGAAGAATATTGATGTCTTTGAACTTTGGAGAATACCATGGACAGATACCATGGACATGAGTATTATCAAGGATAACCAAAAAACAAATAAATGGAGCATCAAACAAAGAAATCCAGAGATCTCACTTGAGGCACAAATGACCAGGCTGAAAAATGTTACTTTGGATACAAAATATAAAGATTTGGCTTTCTGTAAAAGATTTCAATATTCCAAAAGGTGGAAGGAAAAAAAAGAGGATAACTAGCAGCAATTTGGATTATACTAAAATGCACTGTTGACAGCTATGAAAAACAAGGGTAAGGATAGCTCTCATGAAGAAAATCTATTTATGGGATCATTATGAGTCAGAAATGATTTGATGGCACATAAACAATCAGTCAACAATATTACCAAACAGTATAAGCGTTGAATTCATTAGTCCAGTCAAGAAAGGAGGAAAGGAAATTATTTCCTTTGTTCTGTTGATTAAAAAAAATAACTCAACCAATGTTTTTTATATTTTTCAAGACACTATCTTCAGCATGGAACATCTGCTTGGCTAGCCTCTAGACTTAGAAGAGAACTGAAATCAGTCTACCTTTTCCAGGTTCTTCATTGCAACTCATGAACAAAGAGCTCTGTTTCCCTCTGTTGATGTTCTCTAGTTCTATTCCTAAGCGTAAGGCTAACCCTTCAACCATATTTCTTATACCAACCTGGTCAGAAGGCTTAATAGCAACATACTGAAAAGGTCATACATGTAAACAAAGCATGAAGCAAAAGGAGTTTTGGTCGATGAGAAAAATATACTCTTAAATGAGCTTAACAGGGAACAGCAAATTAAATCACAAAGTATTAACTGCTAGAATACAGTACAAATAAAGGTTCATCTGCTGTACACCTAAAAAGTCCATCATCCAAAGCTTTAACTGTTATTCAACTCTTATTCCCACCATTTCCTATAGCAATTCCACATTTACAGTATTGTTGTAACAGCTCTGGTTGAATGTAACTTGGCGCAACTAAGAGTAATTTGGTGACCACAGAAACGTGTTTAAATCCATGCTTATATTTCATTGTGGTGCCCTCTGAACAATTATAAGAGAAGAAAATGATTTGTATTTTCACAGTAGACAACTATCTATAGTGACATTTGAGTCAGTGTGAGTGCAGTGTTCCTAAAAGGCTGCATAGAATAGACTATTATACTGTCAACAGTTCTCCTATGCATCCCACAAATATTATTTCACAAACCAAGGGAAAAAGATTCATTATGCTGTACAGCAGGCAACTGTAGAGAAGTGCAAATCTCCTAAATATGGTAGTGATGATCTCTCCAGAGACAAAGAGAGAAAAGTGATTTCAATATGTGCCAGAATATCTCACTCAGTTGTGCTAAGAATCAGTCTACATAACTTCTCTGTTTCCCATAACCACTTGCCAGGGCAAATTTGTATTCTTTCTGCTAAAGTCCCTAAAATGCCAAAAAACAAAAACAAAACAAAACAAAAAAAACCCTGCAGTCCTAAATAGAAATATAAAAATACAAGTCAAGGCCTATCACGAGCCATCGATTTAATACCCCTGATGTAGGGTGATTTCAAAATGCTACGATTCCAGAAGTATAAACCTATAAGTACAGAGGTGGGAAATGATGGCCTTTGTATGATTTGTGGACTTCAACTCCCAGAAGTCCACAAGTCATAAATCAGCCATTGTTCCCCACTTCTGACATGAAAGAATGAAGCCTTCATGAATTTAGCCAGACTACCACACTTCAGAGTCTAAAAGATTTAGGAGGACTATTTTTCCTTTTCTTTTTTTATGTTTTATTAGATTTTTATTTTTAAATAAACACCAATATCAATACATGAACAGTGTGGCCCCTGGGTATAATTTATTTTGATACAAACATCAATAATGATAATCATAATACTTGTTATATTAATCAAACGTATATAAGCCTAGTATGAATATACATGTTTTTAAAAGTGGTTATTCAATATTTGAATATTCCATTTTAATGCCAATGATGTTATACACATACATGGTAAATCATCTTTCACCCTCTAATCTTTCCCATCAAATTATTACTTATATTCTATTATAAAAAATTATATCATAATACCCTTTTGCAACCTCTGGTTTTTCCATCTAACTATGGCTTCATATAAAGATGTATATTCTTGTTTCTACCTATTTTCAAATTTCTAGTCAGACCAACATTATATTAAAAATAAATATACCATATATACTCGCATATAAGCCGATCTCGCATAGAAGCCGACCCTTAAAAAACTGCCCCAAAATGAGGAATTTTGCAAAAACTCTCATATAAGCCGACCCCCACTCTCATCCACTCCAAAGGTTCTTGCTGCTTCAAGGTGCTTGTTTCCTCTTCAGCCTTCACTACTTTGAGTTTAAAAGAAGCAGCATAAGACATTCTTTTTCTTTTAAAATCAGACATGGCTATATTTTAGTGAATTTTACTGCGGAATGCTTTACTAAATCAGAGAAACTGGATACAAAGTTGCATGTGACGATCGCAAACACTACAGCGGTCACGTGACTAACTAAACCAATCAGAGAGTGTTATATCCGGTGGGAGAAAAACCAAAATGGAGGCACCCAGAGTAAAAAGAAATGTGCTGTAAGTATATATCGCTGTATGGTAATATCGATATTGCATGATCTGAGAAGTGGTGTCATATCATCATGTCATTTGTGTCAGAAATCAGATTTATGCGCATATAAGCTGACCCCCAAATTTGAAAAAAAAAAAAGCGTTCTAAAGTCGGCTTATATGCGAGTATGTACGGTATATGCCTTTCTACCCATCATCTCTCATTCATTTTAATACTTCAGTTCTTATTCGTTTTTTGGCTTGCCTCCCATACTCCTCTCTTGGATCTTTATCGCTATCCTCATCTGTATCTTCACCATTCAGGATGTATATTTCTTCCATCTCTATCCTTGTAAGCGGCCAGATCTCCAAAATATCCACCCAACCCCCTTTCTCTCTTTCAAAAGTATTTTCCAGGCTATCTGATTCCATTTTTAAATCTCTTTAAATGCTTTCCTCTTGGTTTATTTCATCAATCATTATGATTATTTTTATCATCTTCTCCTTCCCATCTTCTTGCTTTATTTGCTGGTTTGTCTGTTCTGTCTTTTCTTCCATTCTTTGTGCTATCTCCTCTTTCCTGGACTCTTTGATCTTCATTTATCATCAGTTGTAGCATATTTTCTATTTCCCCATATATGTTTTGCATTAGGTACTTTATCTCTCTGTGATTCTTTTCCATAATACTCCTAAAGCTTTGAAATATCAATTCCATTTCTATTGAAATCTCATCCATTTCCCCTTGATGGAGTATCTTGTCTTAATTTAATAAGTTCTGCTCTTACTGAACTCTAAAAGCAATATGTTCCAATCCAATGTTACTCCTCGAAAGTTCAATAATCATAGTCCTTTACATCTCAAGATTATTAATCAATTCCATTTAAGTAGTCCAGGAAGCTTCCGCAAGTCAAAAATCACTTTGCTTTACTTAAAGTCTTCCTTATTCTCATAATAGAGTCTTCAGTAATCATGCAGTAGCTAGTTATAGAACAGTAAGTATCATCACAGTCCTCCAGATGAATGTTGTTTATTCCTCTCATCAAAAGGTATTTCAAAACTTGTTAAGGGTATGGTATATTCCATTCACCAGTAGATGGTGCCCTCAGCTTAGGTTTCAGCATTGTTTCAGGTCTTGTAGATTTAATTAATCTAAATTTAATTCAATTTATGGAAGCCAAGTCAACTATTCAAATAAATTCAAGTAGATAGTCCAGCATTTTTAATGCCTTTCCAAAACAAGGCCTGTCCATTTTAAAAGTTCAATTTTCTGTGTTTTAAAAGGTCTTTAGCTTAGTGCCTTTTCTTTTGGGTCTAGGATTTTTCTGTCTAGTAGTTCACCGCTTTAAAAGATACTTCTAAGAGTCTCTTTTCCTGGATTTTCCTCTTTCTTTTTTTTCTTTAAAGTTAGGGTATAAATAAAAAGGAATCTTCTCACACAGCTCCAATTACTGTTCATCTGCACTGCTCCTGCACATTTCTTTGTTGCTTTGGCTGTCTCAGCTTCGTGACAGCCATGATGGCTGCCTCTTCTCCTTGTTGAAGGAGGGGGAAGAAGCCAGCAGGAGAATTGCTGCTCTCCCCGAATTACAGGGCACCCCTCTTTTTTTCACCACCCCTACAGGGTGGCTTAAGCTCCTTTTGGAGCCCTCCAACAAGGAGACCTCAGCATGGGAGCATGGAGACCCATTCCTCATGTCCAATAACACTGCGACATCAGCCAGAAGTCCCAGGAGGACTATTTTTCAGTGGCAGTAATATATTATGCCATCCACAAGCCATTATGAAGTCAATCTCAGCCTGTATTCACATTAACAGTAGTGTTTTCCTACTTGTACTGATATAAACAGCAACATCTGGTTTCTTGTTGCACTTTGTTTCATTGCAGCAGCTACTTTATCTCAGGCTACTGTCTGTTTTGACACTAATGCCCCCTCTCCACTCAGGTCATTGGTTGTTGCCTTCTGTGGACCTGTCCTCCCCCCCCCACACACACACATTCAAATTTTACTGTAGTAAAGTAAAATTCTGCAATTTTCCTCTTCTAGCACAAGTGAAGGGAAAAAATGGAACTGCTTTGTTTTACTATTTCATCAGATGACAGGCTAAGCAGAAAGATATCAGTTATGAGAAGGTATCTAAAGAAGTCATGAAAAGGTCTCTTAACCTTTTCAGCTCTGAGGACTGGTTGCAGTAGTGGTGGCAGCATGGGGGAGAGGATGATTTTGCTCACATAACCTAATCCTGTGCATGCACAAATGGAGCTTTGTGTGTTCACTGTCATTTTTACAGCCCAATTTCCAATGGGCTACAGACTCGTACCAATATACAAATTAGGGTTAGGGACCCCTGTCATAAAAGACCAGCTCATGAAAATAAAATAATCATGCTTGCTTTTCTGACATGAGTAGAAGAGCTAAAGAAGGAAATTCACCCATTGGAATTATGACAAATGCAGTCTCAGCAAAACATGAGACCATCACTGTGGTCAAAGCTGGGTTTGAAATCTGAAAAGGCATTTCATAAGTCAACTTCATTTCCAACCAGATCATGGGTGATCTGGTTAGCTTAGGGTTGCAGTGTACAATTGCTTTAACTGAATGAGAAACATTACAACTTAATTTTCTATCATTTGTCTTAATTATTGAGTTGCAAGCTCTTTGAATTTTGGGCCACTCTTCAGACACTAATTTGAATTATAAATTCATTTTGTTACTTCATCTCGATGCCTCTTAATACTTCATCCTTAGTGTATCTCCTTGATTTGCTTTCAGTTGTCTTTAAATGATTCTGAAATGATTATCTGTCCCATTAATTGATTTTTTTTCTGATGTGGGTATCTTTATTAAACTTCAGCCCTAGGTGAAGTCAGAATAAATTCTGAGATTGCAGAAAGTCAACATTTTTTCATAAATAATTACATATGAACTGTTTCCAATTTGATACAGAAAAGCTGAACATTTCTCTTTGTTAAGGAGATCCTCCCCAAGAGGAATTAATTTCACAGTCTTCCAAAAACTGGAATAGATGCAGTTCCTTTTTTAGGGTATGGGCAAATCTTTTTCAATTGAACTTTAGAATGGCTTAAATTAAATTGTTTTCCTCTCAAATTATCAAATCAAATCATGCTCTGATTCTCGGATCTGCAGTGTTTAATCTAATCATGCCTACTTCCAATCACAAATCAAATAAATTCAGGGCTGATTTTCATAGTCATACAAAATTATGGCCCAAAATTTATGATTGTAAATCAGATTTCCTTTGACCAAACAGTTTGAAAATAACCTTGATCATCCATCAGTTGTAAATTATCATCTGATGGCTAGCCAATTACTTTGAAAATGAGTGGCCCTTCAGGAAACCATTTTAAAGCAGAAAGGTGTTCCTATTCCACACTAAAGCTAGTCTGAATTGTCCATTAATATCTTGTTAACAGATTGAACAGGGAAGGCAAAGGGGAACTTTGGAACAGAATAGACTTACTGCCATAAGATTTAGGCATAATGTTAAGAGTCCATAACAGGTACACAATAAACTATATTGCATGGCTAAGATTGCATGTTCTCTTTGTTTCCTTTATATATCCTTCCTTTTGACACTGTCAGTTGCAAAGGCCTGTGGTGTATCATGCCGAAGTTTGGGTGCACTGATAGATTCATCTCAATAGTACATCAGTCCTACAATGGCATGACAGCTCATATTCTGGATGACAGAGAAGCTTCAGAGGCCTTTCCATCACAAATGGCATCAAGCAAAGGTGCTTCCTTGCACCAACCCTGTTCAGCATAATGTTTTCAGCTGTGCTGTCAGACGCCTTCCAGAACAGTTCCTTGGAATCAGCCTGAGATACAGGACTGATGGGACACTTCAACCTGCAAAGACTCCAGGCTTTCACCAAGATAAAGGAGATTGTGCTATGAGACCTCTTTTTTTGCTGACGACTGTGCCCTATATGCTGGATCAGAGCAGGAAATGCAAGCCAGCATGAACAAATTTGAAGCAGCATTTGACAACTTCAGCCTTTCCCTCAACACAAAGAAGACCGAAGTGATGCACCAGTCAGCTCCGAAAGCCCAACACCAAGAGCCCATCATCACACTGAAGGGACAAAAGCTACAAGCAGTGAACCAATTTACATACCTTGGCAGCACCCTTTCCCATGCAGTGACAATTGACATCGAGATCAACTGCAGAATTGCCAAGACAAGCTCTGCATATGGCAGATACTGACCAACATGTGGGACTGCTGTGGAATAACCCTTGCTATAAAGCTCAAAGTCCACCGAGCAGTACTGCTTTCTATCCTGATGTATGTCAGTGAGACTGTATACAGGAGGCACACTAAGCAATCGACCTGTCTCCGCAGACCTCTGAGGATCCAGTGGCAGGACAAGGTGCCAGACACAGAAGTCCTCTCCAGAGCAGGCCTGCCACCAGTTCACACCCTGCTGATCAAAGCCTGGACACACTGGGCAGACCATGTTGCAAGGATGCCAGAGCACTGCATTCTCAAACAGCTCCTCTATGGTAAGGAGAAAGTTGTCACACAGGGGACAAAAAAAGCAATATAAAGACATGCTGAAAGCCTCTGTCAAGTCCCTGGATATCAACACCACCTTCTGGGAAACCCTGGCACAAGACTGATCAACATGGTGCACATTCATTCACCAAGACTGCCAGACATTTGATGACAAGAGAAATGAGCACTCCGCAAAGCCAAAGCTGCAAATGCTGCAATAGTGGTGCCCACGCATGTCTGCCCAACATATGGCAAAACATTCCCTGCCCGTATAGGCCTTACCAGCTACCCGTGGACACACAACTCATTAAATGTCAAGGTCCTCTTCGAAAATGATGGACAAACATAATATGCTATTTCTCATCATCCCTTATGGTGGCACAGCAATATCCTTTTTATTGAGAAGTTAGATTGGGAAGTGGCTGGCAGAATGTTTTACATTTTCCATTGTCTTTTTTTTTCCTTAAAAAAAACAACTAATTCTATTATTCTCTTCCATCAGGTAAACAGTTCCATCTCTCTTCTGAAAATGCTTTCTCCCTGTGAATACTTTATCTCATGAGATATTTTACTTTGAACTTTTAAAATAAAGAAAAATTAAAAATAAGCATCTAATGTCTTCTGCTCAAACAGTGAAAAACAATTTATTTTAACAACCATTGCTGCGTCAGCTGTTTTGCAGTATTAATTTGAAAAAGCTCTCGAATTTGGCTAAACTTTATTTATTTTTATCACTTTCATTAGAGGTTTTAAACAGTATAATAACACAAATTTGAAGTTCAAAGTAAGAAAAATAAGTAAGATAAAGTAAACAAAGAGATAGGAGAAAAAAAGAGAAAAGTGACTTTTAATCTTAACAGATGTTACAGTGTATTTACACTTTATCCTCTCTCTATCTAAGCTTACATCATAATTTCCTTCTTTCTATAATCTATCTTTTCTAAAAAAAAAAACATGTGAAGGCTCAGCTCCTTGAAAAGTCCACAATACTGGAAAAATGGGGAAAAAAGAGAAGAGGAAGATCAGTAGCAAGGTAAAAGGACACAACTACAATAGAAATGGGTACAATTGGAAGGACATCATTGGAAGAACTACTTTGGAGGCTGATCATCCTGGTGAAGTCAACAACAACTGACACAATCAATCAATCGGTCAATATTCTGACATGAACTATACAGTCAAAGGCTGTTGTGGTCAGTGACACAAACGCAAACTTCCTCATTTTATTCTTTTGATTTTTCCAACAACCATCAAATGTTGCCCATCTAATCTTGCACCCCTTTATGTTTTCTGACACTTGGTTTCTCATTAAATATTTTAATGTTCATATACGTTTATCTTCTCCTTTTCATGTTCTTAAGTAAAATAGAGCCAGTTTGGTCTAGTCGTCAAGATACCAGGCTAGAAAGCAGGAGGCCTTGAGTCCTGCCTTGGCCATGAAAACCAGCTGTGTGGCCTTGGGTCGGTCACCCTCTCTCAGCCCAACCTCATTAGGTGGTTATAGGGAAAATAGGAAGAGAAAGGTACATTGGATATGTTTCCCACTTGAGTTAATTGTAAAAATAATAAAGGTGAGAAATAAATCAATAAATAATAGAATGATGCTTGTATGAGGAATGAGTGCAACTGTTTAGTGATATGTTAGTTTTCTGTGTGATGACCGGGGGCATGGCACAAAGGCATTACAGTCAGATAATCAATAAGAATCCCTTTATTAGCTACAACTTTGCCCCAGTGTTCTGGTTATCTTCTGGCTGGAGAAAAACTCTCCCAAGAACAGCCTTTGAGCTGCAGAGAATCAAGTCCAAAATGTGATCAACAAAAACTGTAACTATAAGTCCAATCAAGGCAAAATGAGGTAATTAGTTTGGCAGGGTAGGAGCAAGAATTCAAGATGTGAAGGCACAGCAATAACTCAACAGGGTTGGGAAGACGGCGGGAACACAGATAAGCAAAGTCAACACAAGATAAACTCACATTTGCTCCCAGCAGCTGCTGCACTCAGCATGCATTTCTTTTAACTTTCTTCTCAGCTATGGCAAATGAAGGGAATCAGGGCCCTTTCCTCCCCCATAAGCCACGCAACCTACATTGCTTTCTTCTCCATTCCTCCTTGTGTGCCCTAGGATGAAGAGGGGGTAGGCCTGGATCTTCTTCTGAACTCTCTTGTTCTACGTCTTCCCTGCTCTGCCCAGCCAGACCTTGGTGTAAATACTCTCAGTGTACATAAATAAAAGATACATTCATTAAGAATCAAGAATCATAATGTACAACACTTCATGATAGTCATACGGTACAATCAACAATCAAATCACACTTGGAAACAGTCAATATAAATCGTAAGGATGCAAGCGACAAAGTTACAGTCCTACAATCACAAGTGGGAGGGGATGGGTGCTAAGGAGTGATGAGAAGATTAACAGTAATAGTAGTGCATATTTTATAAATTGTCGGACAGTGTTGAGGGAATTATTTGTTTAGCAGAATGATGGCTTTCAGGAAAAACTGTTCTTATGTCTAGTTGTTCTTGTGTACAGTACTCTATAGTGTCGTTTTGAGGGAAGGAGTTGAAATAGTTTATGTCTGGGATGTGAGGGGTCTTTACAACCCTCTTTTTGACTCATGCAGTATACAGGTCGTCGGTTGAAGGCAGGTGGGTAGTAATTGTTTTTTCTGTAGTCCTAATTATCCTCTGAAGTCTGTGTCTGTCTTGTTGGGTTGCATAACCAAACCAGACAGTTATAGAGGTGCAGATGATAGACTCAATAATTCCTCTGTAGAACTGTATCAGCAGCTCCTTGGGCAGTTTGAGCTTTCTGAGTTGGTGCAGAAAGAACATTCTTTGTTGTGCTTTTTTGATGATGTTTTTGGTGTTAGGTGTCCATTTTAGGTTATGTGATATAGTAGAAACTAGAAATTTAAAGGTCCCTACTGTTGATACTGTGTTGTCTAATGTTGTAAGAAACCTTTGAAATGAAAGATTCAAAATGGTTGTTCTGTAAGAGGTTGTTCTGTAAGGGGTTGCAGTGGTGACTTTGGAGGAATTTGTGAATTTCTGCTAAGAGAATTGCCATGTCTTGGTAAAGATATTTGGCCTACACTTGAAGAGGTTGAAGTAAACATGTGGCTGGGAAGTCAAAAAAAATAAAGCTACTTGCCTCCATCATCCAAATCAAATTAAAGGGAAAAAATCAAAGTGACTGCCACCATCACCCAATCAAAGCAGGACTAGGGTTAAAAAAGTCAAATTGGCTGCCACCACCAGCCAATTAAAACCCAACTAAATTTTTAAAAAATAAGCTGACTGCCACCATCACCCAATCAAAGCTTGAGTAAGAAAAAAAAGTACTTGGCTACCACTATCCGTCAAAATCTATCTAGGTTTTTTTAAAAAATCAAGTTGGTTGACACCATCACCCAATCAAAGATTTATGTATTTTTATCTGCATCATAACAAAATCTCCTCACTAACTAGATCTCCTTAAAATCAAGACAAGGTCACATGCTGCTACTACATATAGTAAGAAAGAGAGAGTGAAAAGAATTTTAGTTGAATTACTTAACTAAATATTTAAACTGGCCTCCAGAATTCAAAGAAGAAAAATATACACTTGACTTTCAGTCTACCTGCTTCAAAATGGAAAGCAGCAGTTCTTGACTTAGATCAGAGGTAATTTTTTCAAAATTACCTTATTCATTTCCTATTTCCAAAAGAAGAAAGAGGGGTATTGGAATCCTCAGCTTGCTTTCTGGAGCAGGGGTGTCAAACTCAAGGCCTGCGGGCCAAATCCGGCCCAGGGAGTGCTTAGATCTGGCCCGTGGGGCCACCTTAGGAACAACAAAGGACTGGCCCATGGCCCTGCAAATGAAAACAGAGTTCAGGAGGGAAGCAGAGGTGATATTCAGCAGGTTCTGACTAATTCTGGAGAACAAGTAGCGGAAATTTTGAGTTGTTTGGAGAACCGGCAAGTACCACCTCTGACTGGAGATTTTACAATACCCTCCCCCATCCATGCCCACCAAGCCACCCTACAGAACTGGTAGTTTAAAAATTTGAATCCCACCACTGACATGGGTTGCCCAGGCTCCATTTTCGCTCATGACGGCCTGCTGCAGCCCTCAACCCAGGCTCCATTTTTGCTAGCAGAGGGCTAGCAAAACAAACTACAAACAAAACAAAAGGAGAAAAGTTTCCCCTTTTGCATTTGAGCATGCAAGAAAGGACAGGAAAGGAGGATGGGAAAGAGGGAAGACAAGGAAAAGGAAGGGAAGATGGGAAGAGAGTGAAGGAAAAGGAAGGAAAGAGGGGAAGGAAGAAGAAAGAAAGGAGAAGGAAGAGTGAAGGAAAAGGAAGGAAGGAAGGTTATAATGAGTGAGGGAGGGTCTGAGGGAAGTCCTCCTTAGCACTTGGCCACCACAGGTGCCCCTGACACAAGTGATATTGAGCTGGCCATTCCCACCTTGGGGGGGCACCCTCCCCCTGAGGTCAAATACAACCCTGATGTGGTCCTCAGTGAAATAGAATTTGACACCCCTGTTCTAGAGGAAAAGAAGATTCTGCAAAATTGTTTTTTATAAAGTGAATGTCTTTGCATAACTTCTCTGTGAAATGTATTAGCTTTGTAGTCTTAAGTAAGCCTCTTCTTGAATAGCCCTGGAACACATGGTAGAATGCTTGTAGAATAATAGCAGTGTGGTTCTTCACTTTTGAAAGCAAAAGTTTAAAAAGCATTAAAAGAAAGTGTAAGGTATAACCCATCAATTTTCTTTATTTAAGATAAAGCTGAGAAATATGGGGCAACATTGTGATCAATTCCTCTATGGCCAACACTCTCAGAAAATACTCAGAAAACACTCATCCCGAAGTGGTTTTTGAGCTGAAGAACTGAAAAGCTTAAGAAGCATTTTGAAAAAAAAAATCTCCTTTTTTTTTCAAAATGATTCATATACCTATTCTTTCAAAATAGATATATATACGTGCACATTGTAGAAAGTTAGCACTCACCCCTCTCCTAGAAGAATGAAATAGTCTGGGAAATATTTTAAAAGGCAGGATATTATACCTCCTTGGATGAGAAAAGGAGAAACATGATCTTGGAAAGCAGCTCCTACCTTTCTTAATAACCCCCAAAAGGCTGAGCCAACCTAGCTACAAGACAAAAGGCTGGGCCAGCTTATCTTCAACACAAAAGACTTTCACCCTCAGCACATAATAGGATTAGCCCTCTACCCATCTCACCACATGGCACTTGGAAAGATTACATCACCTGGCAAGGTTCAATCAAGCCTGGGACTCAAGACAACCTACAGTTACCCCTGCATGGCCCCATGGGAGTCTGACAACCAATCAGGATACATTTCTTTCCACAGAACAGGAAGCAAGTTCAAAGCCCGAGAGAGGGTTTAAATAAATCTCACTCCCTACTCCATGTGACCTGCTACCCAGAATCACACCTACTTGGTGGTTCTGCTTCACCATTAAACCATCTTTCCCATCAGCCTCCATGTTTCCAGTCTGTTTCTCCCACTTGGAATTGAACCCAGATGGACATTTCTTCCAACAACATGATAGCAAATTGAAATAGGAATAAGTTGAGGGATGTCTGCAAAATTTGCTTTGTTGTCTTGGTTGTAGCTGTTACATTCTGAATAGTATTAATATCAGTTTTGTTTTACATTTTACCTTAATAAACTTAAAAACAAAACACCATTTTATCCAACAGTGGCAACCAGGTTCAGGGAGAATGGAAAGGTCTGCTCATTCCCAAAGCCAACCCAAAAAAAGACTTCTTCAACCTTTTTTTCCTTCTCCTCCTTCTTCCTAAGAAGGTTGAAGGAATTTCAGAAGTCATTGTTGTTTCGTCACTGGAAGTTCTTAAGAAGAGACTGGACAGCCACTCATCTGAAACAGTGTAGGGTCTCCTGCTTGAGTAGGGGATTGGACTAGCAGACCTCCAAGGTCCCTTCCAACTCGGTTATTCTAGTCACAATTGGATATCTCAGCATTGCATATCTTGAGCACATATTTATCGATGAATAATTCATCTTCTGAGACCTAATATGAAAAACACAAGTATGTATCCATAATAAAAAGACTAAAGAGAAAACCCTCCCAGGCAGCAAAGCAGAGGTGGTGTTCAGCCAGTTGTGGCCTGTTCTGAAGAACTGGTTGTGGAAATTTTGAGTAGTTGGGAGAACTGGCAAATCCCGCCTCTGATTGGCCCCGGCCCCATCTAATTCTCTGCCTCCCATTGAATCCCAGCTGATAAGAAGATATATCTTCTTATTTCTTTTTTGAGTTTCTCTTCCTGGGGTTTTTGTTGCGATATTTCAATTAGAATGTATCTTTTGGAAATCTTGCTGAAATCTTGCTGTAATTTTGCTTTTTTAATTCCAGGCAGTCTCCTCTCTTCCAGATCCTACCCTTTTATTCTTTTTCTCTCCTTTCCTGTTTTCAAAAGCTTTTAATTATGCAGAAATCTTTATTATCCCTTTGACTTTTTATTTTCAGCATTANTTTTAATTATCCAGAAATCTTTATTATCCCTTTGACTTTTTATTTTCAGCATTAAATGCCTATTGATGTCAAAGTGTATTTTTTTTCCAATTTCTTGCTTAAGTCTCTTAGCTGTCAGTATAGGAAAAGGAAAAAAGCAAATCTTTTCCCTTTTCTCTCTCCTTTGCAGCTTAAAAATCTTTTCAGGGAATAATGTTATTGTTTTTTAACAGTTTCAATTCCAGGGTACCTTATTTGTTGCTTTTGCTGTTTGACCCGGTTAACCAAGACTTTCTCTTCTTATTTTCCTCCTGCACATTCTTTTCTGATTGAGTTCTTCTTTGTGATGGCCATTTCTGACCACAGCTACAACCGCCTTCAGGAAAGGGAGTTATGGCCAGCTGGGGAGGAGAGATGCATCTCTCCTCAATCCTGCTGGCAGTCTCCCCCCTCTTCACCACCTCTGCGGGGTGGCTTAGCCCCAAAACCAGCCAGCTTGGGGCATTCCAGCGGTGAGTACGGATCAAAGCCTCACAGAGATGAGGTTTCAGTCTGTCACTGAAGAAGCTCAAACCGGAAGAAGCTACATCTTTTTTATGTTATGGTGACCAAAACTGGATGCAGCATTCTAATTATGGTCACCACAATGTATGCTTTTTAAAAAAAAAATTAGAGTTTTTTTTTAAAGAAAATAAATGCCTTACAGTATTCATAGAGACTCCTAAAGCTTAGATAATGGGAAGAAGAATGGGTGAAATGTTTCATTGTGAACAACAATATGCCATCAATACAACAATTAGGGTCAGTCCAATAATCACAAGGAAACCATCTGTGGAAGCATAGAGTTGTGGGAAGGAGGAACAAAGAGGTAAATCATGTGAATTCCTTCCTGAAGAAGTTTCACTAAAGTAAGCTGCACTGCAAAAGAAAGAAATGGGATTTGTTGGACATAAAACTTCAGGAGAGGAAATCATTTGCCATCTGGAAATCAAAGATCAGCACAAGGACAACACACTGATCAAAAACATTCAAAAATCTCTGTTTTTTCCTTTAGTGGTTGAGCTAAGTAATGAACAGCTGTGAGAGATTGCCACTGGTTTTTGTTTTGTTTTATTTTGTTTTGCTTTGTTTTTTAGGGAGTAGATTCTTATTTCTGATGGAGAAGGGACACCTACAGCTTTGAGTCACATGAAGATCTGAAGGAGTTCCCTTCTGAAGTTGTTCGATCTCTTACAATTTTCTTGGGAAAATTCTTTATTTTCAAACTGAGGTGGGTGAACTATAGTCCTTAGATCCCTTGTGATTTTTAATGCCAAAATCTTTCTCTAAGACAACCAGTTCACACCTGGGTCCTAATCTGAAAACTCCTTTGTCCTTTTTCCCCTTATTGAACCTGAAAGAAGAATGTCTTTCAAAGAAAAGAAGCCTTTCTGGCAGGGAAAGAAAATCTACTGAGAAATCACAAAGCTGCTTTTAAGAAAACGTTAATTCAGAACTTGTCCCATGAATCTATAATGTGGTACAGAATAAGGAAGGGATGAGGATGTGCAGGCATTTGTATGAATATATGTATGAGAGAAGGGGGAAATGATAGTAAGGCAAAAGGAAAGAGGGAGTACTCCCCCCCCTTTAGATCTGATTCATACACCAATGACATGCTTTTTTTCCCTTCAACAGAAAAAAAACCCCACATTTCAGCTGTGATCTTCAAGGTCAATAGTGATGGAAGGAAACGTTTTTGCCTTAAAGCACCCTGTTGCTTTATTTTTCCAGGCATTTCCTGACCTGTCAAAGAAAAACATCTCTCAGGGATATTTCTACTCATGCTATAGTTACATAGTGGCTTTTGGAAAGACTTTAGATCATCCTTCTGTTATGACACAATACAAATTCCTTATTTTACTTTCCCACACTCAGATGAAAGAATAGGGACTGAATATTGCCTCCCCCCCATGTGAATTAATTGTTTTGTAAAGAGTCACCTACTGCTCTTAAAATCTTCTTTGACACTTCTTCAACACTGCTCACAAGATAATGGAATATCCGGGATGAGAAGCTACTTAAAGAACTCTCTCATATTGATATAGGAAGTTAGCACTCACCCCTCTCCTAAAAAAATGAAATATCCTGGGAAATATTTAAAAGGCAAAATATTAATCCTAAAAAGAGTAGGAATTCAGAAGCTCCCCCCCACCTTTGTTAATGGGTGGGCCATTAAGACCTGGGCCAGAATAGTTTACATAACAAAGATCTCCAGGTAAAGCTATAGCAATTGCCCCAAGGCCTTTTCAGTGTATCATCAGCCAGCAAGGCTCAACCAAGCCTGGAACTCAGGACAGCCTACAGAGTTGCCCTGCATGGCCCTATGGAAGTCTGGCAACCAATCAGAATACAAGCTCCAATTCAAATCCCAACAAATCCCATCTCAGCATATCAGTCCTTCCTGATATCTTCCCTTGAAGCATGTGATCATCCTTCCTTTTCACTTTGGAACTCTAAGCCATGTGGTCCTGCCCATCATTAAACCATCTTTCTAAACAGCCTCCATATTTCCAGTTTTTTCCCCTACTTGGAACTGAATCCAGAATGATAATTATTCCAACATCAATCAACCCTGTGGATGGAAGAGAAGAATGAGAAGGACATTATTTACTCTGCAAATCATTTATGTGAAAGAGGTTCAGGGTTGCAGAATTCCTGGCTCTCACCCAGACACCAAAATGAATCAGGGTTAGAAGTTCTGTCTTCTCTGGTAGAGCTAGATTGCTACTGCTTTCTCCTTCTCCTTTTAAAAGCCCCATACAACCAAACGTTTTTTTAAGGCAAAAAGACAACGTCCACGATCTTGATAAGTTAACCTTTTATTAACTATTAACTGTTAACGGGTTGCCACAGTAGCTGCTGAATGCGTGGATCGGCTGACAGAAGCAAGCAACAGCTGATGCAGTCTGACAACTCCCTTTATATGGCTCACTTTCAGATGGCTCAGCCAATGGGAATGAACTTCAGTTCCCGCTCAGCTCTGCCAAATGTAACACCCCTCCCCACTAGTCAGACGCATGTATAGTCATTGAGATAGGTGGGGCATTGTCTGGTCCAGCTGGACCTTCGCAACTCTGGCTGACGAAGAACGATCACTTGGAAGATCTTCAGTCATCTTGGGAGCAGCGCTGGTCCCTTCTCTATAGCTGACTCGGAATCAGGTGGGGGAACTTCAGAAGGTAGGTCGACCTCTCGCAGTGGCTCATTGACAGTTGTTTCACACCTCAGCCTGTCAGCCTCTCTGAGTTTGTGTTGTTGTGCACCGGCCAGCTTGCTATCTGCTGGGTCCCCCAGGGTCTCTGCCCAATACCCTCTCACATGGTCTACATGTCGGCGCCATACTTGGCCATCTGACAAACTTAGCTTATATGATTTAGGCCCAGTAACTGCCACTATTTTCCCTGACAGCCACAATGGGTTACCCACAAAATTCCAGGCGTAAACTAAATCCCCGACCCAGAAAACTCAAATTCTACTAAAGAAGCCTAATGGAACAGTTGGGATATAACTGGGGTGGAGTATGTCCATATGATTCCTCAACTTCCGCCCCATTAACAATTCTGCTAGAGAACAATTGGTAACATGTTGCATTAGCAGATGCAACAACTTAGAGTGCCAGTCCTCGCCCTCTAATTGCCCCAGCACTTCCTTGGTGGCCCTTACAGTTGTCTCTATCTGGTCATTAGAAGCTGGGTAGTAGGGCGTGACAAGCACATGTCTTATGCCTGGTGTGCCACGGTAAACTGTGGACTGTTGTCCGACACTAGGATGTCGGGAAACGTATGGGTTGCAAAAAGGTGATCTAATGCTTTGATAACCATATCTGACATGGTAGAATGCATGAGGGTCAACTCTAGCCACTTAGAATAGGAATCCACAAGGATAAGGAAGGTGCGGCCCTGGAATGGCCCAGTGAGGTTGATATGGAGCCTAGCCCATGAGACTTAGCAGATTCCCATTCACCAGAGACAGCAGCTAGAGGAGCAGCTGTAGAGGCTTGGCATGCCTGACCAGTTCTAACCTTTGTGGTAATGTCAGAGTATATGCCACGCCACCAAACATAGCTCTGGGCTGAAGCCTTCAAGTTGACCATTCCTGGATGACCCTCATGCAAACTAGTTAGTATCCTAGGTCACAGGTGGCTTGGAACTACTACCCTGCATCCCCACAATAGGCAGCCCTACAAGGTGGACAATTCATGCTTCTTTGCTTTGAAGGACAGAAATGGGGCATCTAAATAACCTTCTGGTCACCCCCTCCTCACCCAGTCCAATACCTGTAAGAGAATAAGATTGTTAGATGAGGCTTTAGTAATATCTGTGGCCATGACAGATAATTGATGATCATCAAACAATAGTATCGATGAGGCAGGTGCGGAGTCTTCGGTTTTGTCTGGCAAGGGGCAATGGCTTAATGCATCTGCATATCCAAGGTGCTTGCTCACCCTGTATGACAGGGTGTAGGAATATGCAGCCAGGAATAATGTCCAATGGGTCATCCTAGGGGACAAAACAGGGGGATTTTGATGATCACCAGACAGAATACCAAGGAGAGGTTTGTGGTCTGTCACTAACTGGTGGCCATAGAGGAACTTATGGAACTGTTAAACCAAGGCAACAGCCGCCAAAGCTTCCTTACTGCTTTGTGAATAATTCCATTCTGTAGTTGACATAGTTCTTGAAAAGTAAGCTATCGGGGCTTCCACTCCACCTAGCAATACATGAACTAGGACAGAGCCTATACCAAAAGGAGATGCATCTCAGCATAGAATTAAGGGTAATTGGCTGTCAAATAGTATCAAAACACTGTTGGATGATTTGACAGTGTCAAAAGAGTCCTGTTGTGGTTGTCCCCAAGCCCACTGAGTTTGTGTATCTAACAACCTGTGCAGCGGTTCCGCAATAGAAGCCTTGTGAGGAAGGAAGCCTTGTGAGGCATAGAAATTTAGGACCTAAAAAGGCCTGTAGTGCTTTCTTGCTCTTAGGAACAGGTGCTTCTTTAATGGCCTTAATCATTAAAGAACCATGGTCTGTAACATGAATTTCTTGAGCATTGATGCAGAAGTCCAGAAAATCGACTTGGGAAACACCAAATTTGCATTTGTCCCATTTTAATTTGAGGTCTGGAAACAATTTAGGCACAGGGCATGTGTTAATGAGCAAGGCCTTATTCAATAAGCTCTTATAGTCTGTGCATAATCTGATAGAGCTATCATGTTTAATTGGGGTCACTATAGGGGTTTCCCATAGTGCATAATTTACAGGCTCCAGGATGCCTTGGGATATCAGTTTGTCAGTCTATCCACTTTTGGTTTTAATGCAAAAGGGACACCCCGGGGCTTCAATGTGATTGGTGTAATTGTTGGGTCTAATGCAAAAGAAATTGGGGAGCCCACATAATGACCTAACTCTTCATTGAAAACATCTTTAAACTAAGTCAATAGTGACTCAATGTCCTGGTTTTGAGTGCAATGTATCCCAGTCATTTTAAGACTCAAAGCATCAAACCAGTTTAAACCTAGAAAACTAGGTAAGATGCCTCCTGCAATAGTAAGGGGTAAATGGCCCTTGAAGTCTTGGAAATTAATTGCAAAATTTCCTGTTCCCATGACTGGTATATTCTGTTCTTGATAGCCTTTGAGAGATAGATTGCAAGGTTGAAGTCACTTCTTAAAGATAGTCAGAATCAGCCTTTTCAGGGTGCTCCAGGAAAGTCTGGAAAGAGATGAGCTGGTGTCTATTTCCACTGGACACTCTTTACCTTCTAACGAGATGGTTACATGAATTTTATTAATGTGATGCTGTTGCGATAAACTGTTTAGAGATTCAGTGGGAGATGCTCTGGTAACAATAAAACATTAATCTCTTTGTTTCTGGCACTTAACTGGTGGCTGAGGCTGTGGTTATGACATTTTTTTTCCAGATTTGCAGACCCTAGCTATATGGACCTTGTGCTGGCAGTTTAAACAAATAGCATTCCTAAACCTGCAGGTGGGTCTTAAATGATTACCCTCACAACTTAAACAAATTATCTGAGCTGTAGGAAACTATTGTGGTTTGTTCCCTGTGTTCCAGTCTCTTTGTTGTGGAAGTTGTTGGCAATTTGTGAGGCAATTAATATCTTCGACATAGTCTAACAACTCAACAGAGGTAAACTCTTCAAAATGTACAGTAGCATTTGGCTTTGCCACTGGACTGCTAGTCATGCCTTGGATCTCAGCCACAGAGAGATTGGACATCTCTGCAGCTTGAGCCTCTTCTATGACCATCTTTAAAGTGAGGTCACCCTTTGCCAACAGACGTCTTTGAAGTCTGAGGACTCTCGCTCTGCAAAACAGTTGATCAAGCAGCATGTCATCGAGATCTTTGAAACAGCATTGCAGCACTGCCATTCGGAGCACAGCCATATACATACTAATGGTCTCCCCTTCTGCTTGTGCTCACCACTTAAAAGCATGTCACCTCATAATTCAAGAGGGCTTGGGGGCCTAGCGGTTATTAAGGATTTCCTGGAGAGCTTCCTAGGAAACTTCTTTCACAGTTTGTGGTGCCAATAAAGCGGTGGCAGTGTCGAAGACAGCCGCCCCACAGAAACTTATAAAATAAGCTTTTTTCTGTGATTCAATATGTCTGCCAAGTCAGCAGCATCTAGAAAACACTCAAACTGATTAATGTAAGAATACCACATCTCCACTGTAGGATGGAACCATGGGAACTATGGAGGGGAAGACATCTTGTCAGCCGGCTGAGGTAATTTCATGGGTCACTTCAAATCCTTCAGGAATGTTGTGTTCCTTCATCGTGTCGATCCCATCCTTGTCACAAGTTTTGTGAAGGCAAAAAGATGACATCCATGATCTTGATAAATTAACCTTTTATTAACTATTAGCTATTAACTGCTAACGGGTTGCCGTGGTAGCCACTGAATGTGTGGATTGACTGACAGAAACGAGCAACAGCTGACACGGTCTGACAGCTCCCTTTATATGGCTCACTGTCAGACAGCTCAGCCAATGGGAACAAAGTTCACTTCCCGCTCAGCTCTGCTGAACTTAACAAAAGGTACCTGCTTTTTCAGGTGTGGTGCTTCATACTTGCTTCTGTATTCCTAAAATTGCAGAAAAAAAATCAACACTTAGTCTAAATGGCTCTCTAGACAGAATTAAAGAATGCACCATCTTGTTCTTTGCATCAGACAATAAAATAGACTCTATTAAACATTCTATTTCTAATCATTAGGTTATACAAATTTTGACTCTGCTTGTAACTAAAATAAATTGAAGTGTTCCACCTTTCAGAATGTCACTTGCATTTTTTGTACCCTGTTTCTCCAACAATACAGCCTCCCCCAATAGTAAGTCCCAGCATGTTTTCTAGGCATGAAATGAAATTTAGCCCCTCCCCCCAAATTAAGGCCTATATTAAAACATGCAAAATGGGGGGGAATGGTGAGGGGGCTTGCCATTAGGAAGTACTTTTGTTGCATACTTGGATATGGTGCTGCCTGCGTTGACCCCAGTACGAAGTGCCCCACCAATGCCGAGGTCAACATCCAAGCCGTTGCCACCCGCCCACCCAAAGATGCAAGGGGGGGAATTAAGTCACCCCCAAAAAGACGGCCTAGCCATTTTTTCGGGGCTCAAAAAAAAAAAAAAAAAAAGACCCGGCCTTATTATATGAGAAACACGGTATTTGGAAACATGTATAAAATGCAATTTTATTTCAGTCTCAAATTAAGTGATGGCACGAAGGAAGTGCAGAAGAAATTGTTATTGTTATGGTTAGTGACATAATCAGCTAGATGTTTGTCAGAGTATATTCATGAACTGGAATAGAGCATGGTAACAAGGTCAGTCATGAATAGGCATAGCAACTAATTCAACCAATGCAGACTGTTTGGAAATTGAAACTAAAAGTAGCCTAGGTGTGGCTCTATATTAAGCTCTGCAGCTCTGAAGCTATGATAAACTCTGCAGCTATGCTGAGCTCTGAGTCTGTTTATTGGAAATGAAACTGCTTCTCTCCTCTGCTGTGTATAATGCTTGCCTGCTGAACTAAAGTGAAATCTGTTTCTGAGCTGCTGAAGTTGCTGCTGAAGCTCTGAACTTGTAACATGTTTGCTGCTATTTGAGTTTGCTCCATGTTGAAGAAATCTACAACTGTTTTTTTAAAAAAAATACTTCATATGTTTATAACCTTCTGTATAACTTATAAAGAAGTTAAATAAAGCCTCAGCCATTTATGCTTATTTTTCTGGTGCTGAATTAATGCTGCAAAACTCAGAACAATATTTAAACTGGCTTGGCATTTTTATTCATCTATCAAGTCCTTACTAAGGAACTGGGATAGACAGATATTGTTTTCGATGTAAGAATGTAAGCTGTTCACAGTAAATCTGCCTTTTGCAATTGATTGGTGGTGATTTTGTCAATGCCAATAATGTTCAAATGGTGCTCCACTTATTTTGGGATAGGAAGGTGCCTATCTTATTGGTACTATCTTTTCTTCTTTTTTTTTGCCATAGTTGTTCTATTTGCAGGACTTTCTATCTTTTGATTTTTCCAGTTCCTTTTCATCCTCCTTCTCCTCCCTCCTCCTCCTCCTCTTTTTAACTAAGCAGGCTTTCCATCTTCATGTCAAAGAGGAAGAGAAAAACAGGAAATTACTAATCATTTTCCTGTATTTCAATCCCAAGCGGGGATTCCTAGTGGACGATTATCTTTATATAATCTATAAAAGTAATGAGAGAGAGAGAGAGACAGAGACAGAGAGAGGGGGAGAGAGGGGGAGGGAAGGAGGGAGGGAGGGGGAGAGAGAGAGGGAGGGAGATTCCATGCTGAGAGAAGTAGAAAGAAATGTAACTGTATATATGTGTATGTAACTAAGGGTGATTGAAAATAATATCTCTAGGATTCCTCAGCAAATCAAACAGAATAAGGAACATACTCCTATTAAAATTCCTGAATTAAAATAATACCCTTTTTAAAGACAGAGTATCAACCACAAAGGATGTGAGAAAGACAGGCTATCCCATGAAATGTTAAATAATAGATCAATCAGATCAACTATTTTTTTAAAAAAGCAACAAAGAAGCATTAACTTACTAAGACATTTTTGAGTTAGTAAAATATCGGCAATCCTCAATTTACAACCACAATTGAACCCAAAATATTATTTGCTAAGTGAAACAGTTGTTAACTGAGTCTTACCATATTTTATGATCTTCTTGCCAGTTGTTATGTGAATCACAGCAGCTGTTAAGTTAATAACAATGGTGCTAATTGGATAACAATGTTGCTAATTGAATCTGCCTTCCCCATTAGCTTGTCTTGTCAGAAGGTTACAAAAGGTGATCATGTGACCTCAGGGCACTGCAACCATCATAAATATGAGTCAAAAGCCAAGCATCTGAATTTTGATCACATGACTATGGGATGGCTGCAATAGTCATAAGTGTGAAAGATGATCATAAGTCACTTTTTCAGTACCATTGTAGCTTTGAACGATCACTAACAGAACTGTTGTAAGTCAAGGACTAACTATATAGATTTGGATCTACAAATACAGGCCATATCAGATTTAGAAACTTGTAAAACCCATGTCCCACTGCACCAATGGATGCAAAGAGGATGTAAAATGGACAAAAAAAGGCTTTGCCATCCGTTGGAAAACACGATGCATCCATTGTGTACTCACTGCATACATGTTCTATCTGCTCTATCCATTGAGCATCCATCCACTGAGATTTCATCCGTGCAAGAAGTTTTGAGCAGCACAAAACTTTCTTGAGCGGATGAACTTTCCGCTGCGTACGATGTACATTCCGTGACACATACGGGCAACAAACGTTCTACGTCCGTTGTCATCCGTTAAAGGTCCGCTGTATCCTCTCAGCATCCTCTGGACATCCTAGCAACTCACATCTGCTGGCAGCTGAAAACAGAAAGAGGGAGGAAGCGAAAGGTACACGGAACGTGCCCACACAGCGTTAATAGCATGGAAATAGAAAGGATGTAAGCAGATGCATCTCGTATATAAAGGATTAAAAATGGACAAAAAGTTTGTATATGGGATGTATCTTGGATATTTAGGATGTCAGGAGTATGCCTAGAGTATGTGGAAGGGACACCTAACAGACAACGGATATTTCCTATAAAAAGGGGGAGGAAATCACCTGGATGTCACTATCAGTCCAGCAGCCATGGTGTGCAGACCTCTTCAGCCTTGCTCTTGCTCTTCCACATCATCCATTGATCTCCACCATGGATCATCACACATTCCTTATGGCAGCTGCCATCATTCAACACCAGAAACCAAGCCCTCTTCAGACTGTTTCACCTTTTCTATCAAGGAGAAGAAAGGAGACGTCCAAGAGTTGTGTGGGTCCGACAATGGATCAGGAGAAGATGGAGTTTGGACTCTATGAAAAGCCCTGATGGTGAGCTGAAGGAATGAAGACCCTTTGTGCATTCCAGCACTTCATGAGGATGCCACCAGCCATGTTTGACGAAATTGTAGAGCGTCGGAGACCCAGGTTGACCAACCGAGCACCAACTTTGTTCCCAACCTGGACCCTGGACTGAAGGTGGCACTGACTCTGCACCACCTGGCCTCTGGAACCACATACAGAAACATGCAGTATACCTGGGGGGTGCCACAACAACATCATCTGCAAAGTGGTCAGAGAACTGGTGCAGGGCCATCATCGAAGAATACGTGGAGGAGCTCCTTCCAGTGTCCCACCACTGAAAGAACGCTGGAGGAAAGTTTGCAGAACAGTGATATCACAGGTGGAACTTTCCCCACAACCGTTGGAGCCAATAGGTGGGAAGCACATGGCCTGCAAAGCTCCACCCAACTCAGGTGTCCTCTTATTACAACTACAAGGGCTTCTTCAGATATCATCCTCTTTGCCAATGGTTGATGCTGAACTACAAGTTCATGTACATCGATGCTTCAGGCAATTGGTCAGCTTCAGATTGCCAGGTATACAATGCCAGTGACTCAAGGATGGGCTGGAACGCAACCTCATCATGGGTTTTCCAGTCCAGAAACCCCTACCCAATGACACACAAGATGTGCCCTACTTCATCATGGGTGATAAACGCCTTCTCCCTCAGAACCTCCCTCATGAAGCCGTACACTTCAAGATACCTCACCGCTGAAGAGAGGATTCTTCAACTACAGGATGTCCAGGGCAAGACGGGTGGTGGAGAATGCCTTTGGCATCCTTGCCAACAGGTTCCAGAATAATTCTCATCACCATGCAGTAATTCTCTCCACCATGCAGCATCACCCACAGACTGTGAGGAGCATCATGGAAGCTTGCTTGCATCCTGCACAATCTCATGCGCACCCACTACCCAGTGTTGCAGAACAGGCTTGTGGACCATCAACAAGGCAATGGGGACATGGAGCCTAGTGAATGGAGGCAAGTACTAAACCTGATAGACACTGAGGATGTACAAGGCCCCAACAGAGCTTCATGTGAAGGGAAGAAGCAGTGCAACCTCTCTGAAACACTGGTGCAACTCCCCAGCTGGAACAGTGGAGTGGCAAGACAGGATGATAGATGGTTAATGGATGCTTCCTTAAGCCTGTCTCATAACACTGATGGGTTTGTGCCATGTACGTTGAGTGGTCCTACAATGAAATAGGGCATTAATAAAGAGCTTTGTTTATTTTGAAATGTGTTGGATCAATGAATAAATTGTTATTGATAATAAAGGGCCTTATGTGTGGCAGCGGGAGGGTGGACATACAGTCCCACTATGCTTGCACCTGGAGTTTACTATCCCACAACTATCTTACCCATACCACAACTATCTTACTGCATCCCACAGCTATCCTTACCCGTCCCACAGCTATCCATCCCACAGCTATCCTACCCATCCCAACAGCATCCATCCCACAAGCTATCATTACCCATGCCACAGCTATCCTTTTACCCATCCCACAACTATCCTTACCCATCCCACAGCATGCAAAGGCTTAACCATTTTTTTCAAAGTTTTCACCAACACTTCATTAAGAAATAAAATGAACCAAGTGTGTGAAGCAAAGATAACCTTTATTAATAACTGTCTTAAGTAAACTGTATGACTTTATTAAAAAAGCAAAATAAACCAAGTAAAGTGTCTTTAAAGCAAAGATAAAGTGAACAGGTAACAACTCAGTCCTCTGGCAGCATTCTCAGTCACTCTGAGACATATCCATGGTCTCAGCTGTCAAGTGGCAAGGGACTGTGGAGGTGGCTGTGGCTGGAGTGCTGGTCTGAGGCGCCATTGGGGTGGCTGGCCCAAGAGTACAACAGGGATGGTGTGTTCAGAAAGCTCTCAGAGAGCTGACTCAGTCCATGAGTTTTGAGAGGCCCTTCATCAAGACCTAGGATGTCAGGCTCAAGACTGAAGACAGATTGTCGTTGAAGGCTTGGCTGTGGGTGGAGGAAGGATGAGTGTAGTGGGCTGTCTGGTCTGCAGCTAGGTGAGGTGAGGCATCTGTGGCATTCAATGAACCTGGGTCTGAACTGGGAAGGGCTGCCTCTGCTGGGGAAGTCCTGGTACTTGTAGCCTTGGTAGGTGAGGGGCTGTTGAAAGCCATGGAAGGGCTGTGACATCGCCTGGGATGGAGGAGCAGACCTGGACTGGGTAGGAGTAGGTTCAGCTGGGCCTGGAGGTTGTGTGCAGAAGTGCTTGAATCTTCTGCTTCATCACCTGGTACTGGGCCTCAAGCAGGTCCATGAGGGTCGTGTCTCACATACATGATGAAGGGCTTGCGTTCGAGGATGGTATTTCGCTGTGGACCAGCTGAGAGAGAAGATCTGTGCTGGTTTTGATTGTGTTCCAGATCTCCACAGGACAGTGTGGTTCTGGCCTCCAGTCTGCCTCTGCCTCTCTGCCTGCTTCTGTGGAGGTGGAGCTGGGTATGGGTGTGGGTTGGTCTCTGGTGGCTGCCGCTTCTTCCTCCATTTGTGACATGGGATCCTCCATTGTCCTCTGGCATGGGGAGTGCAGCTGTCGGGGGGGTCTATGCCATGGGTCCCTCCAAAGACACCTGCGTGGACACGTAGCTGTCTCCTGGCTGGAAAGGACTGGCTGTCTGTGGGCTGTCTGAGGAGAGGGTGTCAAGGGGCTGCTCCTTGGTGGCGGAACCTCACCCTCCAGGAAGCTGCACTTGACCATGATGTACACTCCCGGTCAGTGGAGCTTGACAGTGGTCTGCCCAGATTTCTTTCAGGTGTAGCTTGCCATACCAGGTGTGCATGTGCTTCCACTATCCCAGGAGTAGGTCTGAAGTGTAGCCAGGCCTCTGCCTTGTTCTTTCCAAGCTGCCTGCTTCCTCTTGGTGTTGCAATAGAGTCTGTGGCCCTTTCTCCACAGGTACTCGTTTTCCCTCAGCCATTCCACACCTCCTCCTCATGCTCCTCAGAAGGGTGTACTGTTTCCTCTCTCCATCTCCTTGCCTTGCTCTTCCTCCATCTGGCAGGGGCTTGAGCAGCAGGGCTCGGCTTGAGCACAGGGCTTTGAAGGCCTTGGGGCTGGTCCACCACAGCAGCAGGCACCACCACCAGCAGCAGCAGGAAAAGCACCAGAAGCACCAGCAGCCACCAGGAGGAGAAGCCACCACCAGCACCAGCAGACCAGCAGGAAGAAACCACCACCACACCCAGAGCACCAGCAGCAGTAGGAAAGCACAGCACCACCACCACCACCAGCAGAGGAAGCACCAGCAGCCACCATCAGCACTAGCAGCTCCAGCAGCTACCAACAGCACCAGCAGGAGAAGCCCACCAGCAGCACCAGCACCAGCAGGAGAACCACCAGCAGCTTCAGAGTCAGTGCCAGGGGGTGGGATGGGGGTTCTGTCCTTCTTACAGTGGCTGGCAGGAGTAGGCACAGGTTTTCTCTTCTTACCTGACTGACAAACCATGGTGTTATTTGAAGATAATCTGTGGCACACATTTTCCGCTCTGAATGCGTGACCTGCTTGCTAAGGCTGGCCTCCTTGTTATAGGTCCGCAGAGCTGATCGCAATTCATCCTCCGTCCCATCGCGCAGTGAACGCTTTCATCCGCGTATGCCATCCACTCTGCATCCTCTATGCATCCGCTATGCATCCTAGCAGTCCTCGCTATTGCATCCGTATAGGCACCGTGATTGCATCCACCTCATCCGCTATGCATCGCTCCTTCGCGGTATGCGTCCGCCTTTGGCAAATTCTCCCTGGCAAGCCCTTCGGATGTGTCATCCGCTTCCATCCGCTTCCATCTGCTAGGCTTCCTACGAACATCCATTTAACATCCCCGCTAATGGATTAAACATCCATTTATTACCCCCTTCCATTCCTTTCCGTTCTTTTCCATTCTGTTTATGCAAATTTGGATCACTTTTTGGAGTGGATAACAATGGATGGAACCACCCCTGAAATTTTGCTCATCCGCTGTGTCCTTTTTGCATACGTTTTGCATCCGTCGCCCAGTGGGACCTAGCCTTAACTCAGCATGGGTCCGCCTGCATTTTTCTTTCCTTCAGCCTAAAGAAAACTCAGGAAGTTTGATTCCAACTGCTATGATTCTGACTGGGACCATAGGAAAAATGGAGTCCCATTTTTTTAAGCCTCATGGTTCTCCTCCCTTCAAAATTTTACAGATAGCATTACTCACCTGTAAGATTAGCGAACATGTATAAAAACAAATTGTTTAAATGTTGGAAATGCAACCAGACACCAGGTTGATACTACCATATGTGGTGGACATGCCCCCAAGCCAAAAAATACTGGAAGAAAATACACAGATGGTGGAAAATATGATAAGTCAACAAATAGACCTGAAACCCAAGACATTTTTGTTGGGCATGATTCTCAGAAATTACAATGAAGGTAACACATATTTGGTTCTACATATCCTAACAGCAGCTAGGATTGCAAATGCACAATGCTGGAAAAACCCACCACTGTCATTGTACACATATTCTACTCTGACAATAAAGGTAATTTTTTAAAAAAATTAAATAGGTGTTTTTCAAATTTGGCCACTTTAAGACATGTGGACTTCAACTCCCAGAATTCCCCAGCCATGTTTCCTAATCATCTCAGAATTCTGGGACTAGACGTCCACATGTCTTAAAGTGGCCAAATTTGAAAAAAAAAAAAAAAACACTNAAAAAAAAAAAAAAAAGCACTTATTTAACCAGTTTGATCAGTGTATTCAGTAGAACTACAATCCAGTTCTCTATAGAGCAGCAGATTCCTCTGCAGTTGAGGAATCCTGATACCAAGCCAATGATGTTCATTCCTCAGCTTGCTTCCATCTACAAGGATTTCTTTCTAAATCATTTGATTAACAAATATGCCAACACATACTCCTCTTCAAAAGGAAGCCAAGATAGACAACCAATCTAAAGATGAATCTCAAACTCACTGTTCTTTTCTCAACAAGAATTAAGAACATTGTTTAACCATATTTTTTGGGGCCATTGTATTTTTTCTTGGAAGAACTATTCCAGCTGCTGTTTCTTTCTTTTGTTGGTATTGCTACAAGAAATAGAATTCTAGGACAGCCCTTCCTCCTACACACCACATGTTTTACAGTAAAAGATGACTCTAATCTCATCAACACTGCCAATCAGGTAACCTAATCTGAAAGCTACAGTCAGAGAAGGTCACTGTATATTTTGAGCCCTGCAAGTCACTCTGACTTGACTTGAATAATGCTACCTAGTTATTTATTGCTGGTAACTCATCAGCAGGTTTAAGGATAAGGATTATTCCGGTAATATGGTTCCTGCCTTTTCTGTCTGACTCCAATTTCTTTTAACCTCCAGAATGGCAGGAGTTGTAATTCCAAACTCCTGGAGCACTCACAGGTTTCTGTGGGAAGGAGTGCACTCAAGATAATGGCTTCAGCTGCGTATTTGATACACCATCTCTCTTTGGTTGGGCATCACAATAGTTGGAGACACCACAGTGATTTTTTTTAAGCCTCTTGCAGATGTCACTGAGTCAAGCTCACTAGGTTGCTTACTCCTTAATTAGGGTTAAATCTGTTTTAATTACCTTAATGCAGCAGGGTGCATGTAAGTGATATATGTAACAAGATCCAGGCTCAGCTCCTAATATTCCCAATTGTTGTACCTAAATATAGATAAAGCAGAGTTGAAATTCTCCAAAAACATATAAGAAAATATCATTTTTCTCAGTTACATAAAAATGCCATTGAAAGACATTTTCCCCCCAGAATATTCTCTTTAAAAAGGGGGAGGCTATATTTCCTCTTCCTTCAAATACAGTATCCCAGAACAAAACCAGGTTTGTGGCATTTTGGAAGATACAAATGGCCAGTTTCTCCAAATGTTCAGTTTCTCATGTCCCCAACCTCCAACATTCTTGGAGTGGGAGGGGGGAATGAAACAATTATGTGTCCCCTGATGGCAGGGGTGGGATCCGACAGGTGTAACTACTGGTTTGGTGATTTTACATTTTGCAGAACCAGTAGAATCCCACCCCTACCTGATGGTCATCAGCATCCTTAAAGGTAAAGGTTTCCCTTGCACATATGTGATAGTCATTTCTGGCTTTGGGAGGCAGTGCTCATCTCTATTACAAAGCCCAAGAGCTAGCGCTGTCTGAAGACATCGACATGGTCATGTGGCTGACATGACTAAATGCTGAATACGCACGGAACACTGTTTACCTTCCCACCAAAGTGGTGCCTATTTTTCTACTTACATTTTTACATACTTCTGCTAGGTTGGCAGAAGCTGGGACAATTAATGGGAGCTCACTCCATTACATGATGCTAGGGATTCGAACCACCAAACTGCCGACCTTTCTGATTGACAAGCTCAGCATCTTAGCCACTGAGCCACCATCTCCCTCTCAGCATCCTTAAGTTTTTTTGTATAATTTCCATTTAAATAATTTGGATGAAATATATCCTGCAATTTTGATAGACAAGATGAAGTTATTAAGTTTATTAAGTGATCTATATTAAATGACATATAACTGAAAGGTTCACAACAAAATTTCAAAAGACAGGCTGGACCAGAGGGTGAAATATAACTGAACTGATATCATATAACATGTTCCCTTTTACAGAATTTTATTTTCTGCCATTATACAAGATGCACCACACAAGGATTCTCCCTGGATTTATTGTTAGGAACAGTCTCATGTACAGATGCACCGAGATAATTTCATATCACTGCTGCTGGATTTCAATCATCAAGAATTTCCAGTTATAATACAGTTTTTGGGGAAAAGGTTATCCCCCTCCCTTCTCTTACCCTTGTGACTATAGATAGGATAAAATGCACATTTTAGTGCATTGTACCTGTGCTGTGCAATTTCATTGGATAAATTACATCTCCTTCCTTTCAAACTAACCAAGGAAAAATCTTTGTGTTCTGGGAATACACATCAAGGTTTCATGACTTTACTGGTGGGATATCTTTAAACAAGTAAAGATATACCACCAATACCTTATCTTCCATAGTGGAAAGTTGTAAGAACATTTAAAAATATTCTTTTGTTGTATTATATTAAACATTCTAAGTCTTACCCTTGTATATCCCCAGCCTTGGCATAAATATAGAAAAATATGAACTCAAATTCCAAGCAGGAAATTACTGGAGTTGGAGTTCTGATACTTTTAGCTTACAGAAACAGAGATTCCTTTGACTCATATGGTTTGGTCCTGTCCTTCTCTGGCTCTTTTTTTTAGCATCATGCTACTATATGTGTTATTATTACTGTACTTTGAGGTAAAATATAGTAATTAATGTTGTAAATGTGATGTTGAATTAAATTTGTAAATTATAAGACAAATTTTATGAAGAACTGGCCTGTCAAAACTGGAGGTAAATTATTCTAAACAGGTAGAATGAAATTTACTCACCTGACGTTAAACAGTAAATTCAAATGATTTTTGAAAAGTCTTTATATTGTAAAATTGAGAAGATGGAACAATATGTTTAATATGGAATAGATTTAATAATAGATACTAGAGGCACCCTTGGAGAACAAATCAGATGGACACAAATTTGGGCAAATTCCAGCAAACAGAGGAGGATGGATGGCCAGCATGCTATGATCCATGGAACTGTAAAGAGTTGGACACAACTTAGCAACTGAACAACAAGATTTAATTGTTGAATTAATTCTAATATGTGCAATAAAATGGATCCTTTTATTCTTGCTCACTCTAATTATAATTATGTATTCATTGTTATTATATAATCATTGATGTGGGGTTTTTTTTTCTGTTTCGGTTATTATATTTCACATACATAGTTTACAGAACCATATGTCTATTTCCTTGCTGCCAACCACTTACTTTGTACTCAAGTCCCTTCCTGTCCTTTGTGGCTGGACAGAAATTGTTACAGACACCCCCAGGAGCAACAGGTAAATTAGATTTTTAATTGGCCCCCAGCCCTGTCACTTGTCAGCCACTTCGAGAATAATTTAAGTGAAAATATGCGTAGATGTGATTGGAATAATAATAGTGTATATCAAATTGAGAAATAATGTAAGATTACAAAAAAATAGAGGACAACCAAGATGTCATTAACACAGAATTGTAAAAATAGAGGACAACGAAAAAAATAGACAACCAAGCCTAATTAGAGTATTGCATGAATGCTGTCTGGCAACTAGATGGACCTAAAGAAGCTTGATGAGATTTTTCTATGAATGATGTTGCAGCTTTCTGGCCTCTTTTGAACTAGTTTGCTAAAAGTTCTTTTGGGACATGATTTTTTTTTTCCATTTAGTTTCTTCTAAACTAGAAGAAACTGAATCTCTAGAATAGATGAAATGTATTCTTTGCTCCTATTTTGTCTAAACCTCAGCTTATATATTCCATCACACAGTTTCTTTAAAATTAATTATAACTTTTATTTCAAACTTCAAAAAATCACCTCAATTTCTATAATAATCTTTATTGCTAGCAGAGTCTTATAACAGAATATTGAAATCCTGCCAAAGCAATTCTCCAGATTGGTTTATACCTGATGTCATTAATACAGAATTGATTCTCTAATTCTTTCTCATGTTCTGTTCTCAATTGCACTAACTTGCTCTTCTGTAATATAACTTGTTCCTCTTTCCTCTAGGTTCTCAGAGTCTGCTGGGTAGTCCATCACAATTATATATTGCTATATTTCAAGAATTGAAGACAGTGTGTTTTAAATATAGGTTGATAGAGAAGAATGAATAATGGAAGAAGACTTTGGCCCTTCTGCTCTGAATTTCCTCCTTAAACTGTTATTCTCTGACCCCATTCTCTTTGGGTTCCAAAACTGAAGTTCTCAAAAAATTATTTATTTATCTATTTATTAAAAATATATGCCACCCATTTCATTGTCCCGGGTGAACCAAAGGCCAGAAGGGTAGAAAGAGATCTCACTTTCAGAGGGAAGATATTCCAGAGGGCAGACCCATGGCAGATAAAGTTGTTCCTCTTGATCCTCCTAACTGAAATTCCTTCAGTGACAGATTCAAAAGATGTGTCTGTGACACAAGTGTGGTGGACCAATCCCACTGGAACAAAGTGGTTCCTCAAATAAACCTGGTTCTATGCCATGAAGGCTTTAAAGTTGATAACTAATATCTGAAATTGAACCCCCAAACAAATCAACAAACAATAGTGGTTATACATACCACCCTAGATTGTATCTATAGAAGCTATGTGTAGTGTTCGCAAAGAATGAGACCAGAGACCAGCATAACTTCAGCTCTTTTATTTAGTGCAGAAAGTCCGTCTGAACCAGGATCCGCAGCAGCTCTTTTTATACAGAGGCTGCTCACAGCTAGTGGCCAATGACGGCTACTTGTTTTTCCCGCTGCTGAGCTGCAATCACAGATTAGCTGTTATTGGCCAATCAGCGTCGAGTAGTGAACCAATCAGTTTCCAGTATTTCTCAACCAATAGGAATAGGCTATTTGGAGTACGTTAATATGGAACACTATGGAATAATAATCAAGGTTAGTGTTGGATGTTTAGACACACCCTAATACTTTTATAGTCCCTTTTTAAATCTTCTTATCTGAAACTCCCCAAAAGTAGTGAATATTGGAAAGCAGACATGTCTCCAAAAATACATCGATCTATTCCAGAAGTTACAAATAAAGAAGCAATGTTGCAGATGGTAAATCTTCAAATCAGTTGTACCATCGTCACCAGCAGACAGAATTCCCAGTTTAAGATCAGCAGGGAGACTGTTTCAAAACTGACTTCTAAAATCATGCTGCTAAGAAGAGGGTTCCTTAGAAAAAGTCTGTGCACTTTGGATTGAGATCAGTATAAGAATGTGAAGACAACAGCCTCCCACATATAGCTTTGGATTCATGGGGGATTGTTGAGACTTTTGACAGCTTGAACTTTTATTGCTAACCTAATCATATGCCCTGGCTTGAAAATGGCAGGTTTCCTAAAGCATTTTTCTCATTTATTTCAAGTCCCATTTAACAAGACCTAGAAAGATTTTATTCATGGAATTATAAGGATGGAAAAAAATAGACAAATATTTACCTCTAGAAAATATGGTATCAGATTGAAATGGAAACCTATATTTACTTGAAACTAATGTGGCAATGCTTGCCTTCCAATTTGTGAAAAGTCTACCCCATTCTCAGGGAAAAAATATTTCTGCTTGTCTCCTTTCTCTCAAGGTGCTTCAGAATTATTTTCTAATTTATTATCATTATAGTTTTGTATTTAATTCATTGATGGATGTAGAAATATGTTTTACTTATATTACTTGTGTCTGTTTTGAATCTTCCCAATTGTCTGAATCTATTTATATTCTCCAAATGATTTTTTATGGAACTTATCTGAAATAAGGAAAGTTAATGAGGCTTCGGGATGGTGAAGTGAAAATTACACAATGAAAGAAGGTCCTTTACACTTATAACCTTGTTATAAACCATGGTTCACAGTCTGACTCTGATCTAGAATGGGATGATACTTTAGAATTATCCATTCAGAAATCAGTAAGCCAGGATTCTGTTTAGGCTGATCAGTCACAGGCATCTCCCATGAAATCAGATGATGAGACACAACTCCCAAGTCTTGATGCATATAGAAGCAAATGAAGAATTATTCCTCAGTGAGGTTTCTGGAGAAACAAAGGCAAGGCATGAATAATTGCAGCCAATTGGCTGCTGACAGATTTAGTTCACTCAGGTGCTTGTAGTCCTTGTTGGACACAACCATTCAGCTGTCCAGCTCCTGAATCATATTCTTGCTCCTTGTTTGTGGTTCTTGACCCTTGGAACAACTGACTTCCCAATTTGGTATCTCATGACTCTTGGAAATGTTTTGGGCTATGCTATTGCTTATTGGACTGTATTGGTTTCCTTTCAGGCAAGCACTCTTTATGAGGCATTTGAATCATATTTCTGCCTGCTGTTATTTGCCTAAACTGCCTAAATTTGCCATATGAATATTCTTGCTTCTAAAATACTGTGTGATGTGTGTCAGCAACTACAAAACACAACATTCCTTGTTAACTCAGTGCCAGGATATTCTTCTAATCATTATGTCATCTTTTCTCCCAGGAGAGGTAGATTCAGTGTACAGGAGTACAGGAGAGTCTTGAAGAAGTTATGCAACATTATTTTTTTTAAATAAAAGTTTTCACAAAACATGCAAATACAAATAAAATATCTTTTTTTGAGAACAGCGTGGCCTTGGATGTAAACTCAATACATATTTATCTTATACATTCTAATCCATATCTTATAACTATTTTTGCAAATTTTTTGATAGTTTTTCCCTTTCTTTACTTCCATAGCCTTATTTTAAATTATCTCATTCCTTTCTTAATTCAATTACATATCTTTTTCT
>BHFT01033254.1:0-46137 GCA_004320025.1 Laticauda laticaudata
AATGCTTGCAGGAAAAACTGCCTATCAAGAACAAATTACTTGCTCATTTCTCAGCAACAGACCCCATTGTGAGAGGAAACTCCCAAGCACTGAAGTGCATGAAGGCATTTCCACAGCTTCTACCAAATGTCTTGGAAGCTTCAGAGGTGGAGCCCTACATACTAGAGGTTCACCAGTATCACAGTGATGCCAGGATACCTAGTACAGCAGACCAAGCAATGACACAACCGGTGGACTGGAATTGCTTCAGCAGGAAAGTATCCTTGCCTCTTAAAAGATGATGAATGCAATCATGAGCTGCTTCCATGGACCCCAAGTTGAGAGTTCTTTCAGCCTAGTGGGTAACATTATAACTTCCAAGACATTTTGCCTTGGCATAAGGACATTTGATGCTCTTCAAACTGTTAAATACTCATTGAAGGCTTCAGGGAAGTCTGCTGTACAAACAGTATCAAAGGAAGGACCTTGAACATGGCCCAGTGAATCCAAGTCTTGTAAGAAATATGAGAAGGGCACATAAATCATACATAGAAGAACTGAAGACAATAAAACAAGCTTGCAGCAAAGAGGGCCAGTCTGAAACTGAAGAGGAAGACAACTGTAGCAAAAAGACAAGCCAGATTCAAAGTTATGCTAACAGCTCAACTAGCTAGAAAGAAGCAGAGAAGCAATGCTGATCAAAGGAAAGGGAACAAAGAGAAAGCCCAATTAGGGGGGAAGCATTGGGGCTGTTTTTCTGTCTGTTAAGCAGGGTTTGTTGTTCTTGTTTGTTTGTTTTATTTTTAAAATCTGAAATCCTTTGCCCGAGAGCATTCTCATGGTGCTTTTTATTATTATTTTTTGTCAAATAATAAAACTATCATGCACTCACCTTGAAAAATCACTTTTGATTACTTTACTCTGCTAAAGCTTCAAGGAGGCATTGCCAATTTAATTCCCACCGGGGCGCTGAGCAGACCACAGCGGGGGTTTAGGCAACCCCTGCAACCATGGCTACTTTTCAGATTTTTTTTCAGAGGGGAATATCATGCCTGGTTGGGTCTTTGCAGTTTTGGAGCCCGCTGACCTGGATATAAATAAAGGAACATGCAGCATCCAGGAATATTTTCAGAAACGATAGAGGGGTGCCGTGCTGAATCCATAATTGAGGACTGCATCAGCATTATGGTTCCAAGGAAAGTGGGAATCTCGGAAAAAGTTCACCAAACTGAATAATTTGCAGCTCTAGTGGGCCAAAGTTGCCCGTGTGAAAACTGATGGTGCTCCTAGCATGGTGGGGTATTATGAAGAATACAACCACTCACGCATCCAATAACCATACATTGGGCTCATCCTCTAACAAGCGCTGTATTATAAATCACTTACATGGGGACTCTGACATGAAAGCTGTAGTGTCTTGTGTTAACTTCATTAGGGTAGTACATGCACTAAACCACAGAGCTCAGGGATTCCGATTTGAGCTAAATGTTTCCTAAGAAGATATTTTATACTACAAAGAAGCCCGATGGCTGAGTCGAGGAAGTTTTGAAATGTTTTTATGATTTACTTGGCAGATTTCGGCTTCTCTGATTTTTTCAAAGTTGAAGAATGGAAACCACACCTTGCCTTTCTGACAGACTAACAGAGCTACGCAACAGTTTCAGTGTGCAATTTCAAGGCAAAAGCAAAATTCGACCTCCTCATTAAACGAGACGGATGGAGGAATACTTATGCCATCTTCCCTACTACTTAAAAGCTATTGGCTGAAAATCCAAGTTTTGCATTCCCAAACAAACAATGTGTGTATTCACTGGAAATGTTGCAAAGGCAATCTCAAATGAGATTTNGAACACATTTTCTGTTGACACAAATTATCCGTCCAATTTTTGGCTCTGTAAAAGTGATGCAGAAGACAGCTGGGAGACGTAGTTTTGGAGTGGATGTTAATTTCAGGAAATATGACTTATTAGAACTTAATAAGGGAGCAACAACTAGAGAAGAGGGTAGCGTACAGTGAGTACTAGACTAAGTACTGGTGTGCATATTGCCTAGAGACCCATGTGGTTGTGTTGTCTCTTTGCAGTTTTGGAGCCCGCTGACCTGGGTATACGTAAAGGAAGCTGCAGCATCCAGGAATATTTGCAGAAGCGATAGAGGGGTGCCGTGCTGAATCCATAATTGAGGACTGCATCAGCATTATGGTTCCTCTCAAAGGGTAATGTGGGGACGCCTGTGGTAGTCCTGGCAAAGCCGGGAGGGTGGATGCGTGGGGAATAAGAGATCAAAGCCTCATAAAAAAAGCCTCATCAACCAACCAGACAAGCCCCGTCCCATCCCCCAGACGTGAGGACAAAAGGGACCCCCACCGGTTGGTCTGCAGAAAGTCCATGGGATAAAAGGCAGGCAAGGCAGGTGGGAGCTTTTCTATCCTGCTCTATGGAGTGAAGAGTTGGTCTGACAGAAAGCCACTCGAAGAGGCTAGAAGAGGGGTCGGCAACCCACGGCTCTGGAGCCACATGTGGCTCTTTCATCCTGTTGCTGCGGCTACTTTGCTCAAAATATGCATCACAACCGCCAATGTGTGATCCCCGCCAGCACGCAATTGAGCTTTTCGACCGTTGGTAGCCCAACCATGGGTGAAATCAAAGGTCTCAGAAGAAAACAGAACTGGTTTACCAATAGGCTTATAATGTGTGGTGAGACATTGGTAAATGATAAAAAGTCGAATATTGCAAGGCATTTCCAGAATAAACACTAAGCTCTTGCTGATAAATATTTGGATGGAGAAGAGAAGAAGCAAGCCATTTCGGAGCTGGTGCAGAAGGTTGATCTGAGCAAAAATCAAGAAGTGGAAGAAGTCTGCCAATTCAACTGCAGATGCTAGTTTTGTGGCCAGACATGCGAAGGGGAGACGCACTTTTTCTGAAGTGGAACAGCCAAAGTGCCTGGAAAAGGGACACTTCATGATAGATAGGACAGCGCACCTGAATACGCTGAACACAACTTGCAGGGGCACTCGTGGGACAAATGATTATTTTGAAGTCAGAGGAACTTGCTGCACTGAAAAACGTCAAAGGCACCAACAACCGGGGTGGGTATCTAGGAAAAGGTTCGCCAAACTGAATAATTTTGCAGCTCTAGTGGGCTAAAAGTAGCCCGTGTGAAAACTGATGGTGCTCCGCTCCTAGCATGGTTGGGTATATGAAGAACACAACCACTTGCATCCAAATAGCCAAACAACCAACTTTTGACTTTATAATTTGAAGATTCGATTGGATACTTAAAGGAATATTGTAGCTTTTTAAATATGAAGTTATTTACACATTTCATTATTTACTAATTACATTAAATTATCTAAAAACCAGCATCTAAGAACACTAACTAGCAAGCAATTCCTTTTCAACTGGCACAAAGCTGAAGTCAGCAGCGATGTCAAAATCCACCATGCACATGAATGTATTGAAGCCTGACACTGTACCAATGGACCAATCAACAACACATCGACTTTGAGCCATTGTGGGTACCAGTAAGGAAATAGAGCGCATGAGCTACCAGGGACAGGCCCGACCACCTCACCAGCTGAATTGTGCCCCAGAAACCAATTACGACCAGGAACCACAACATTGCAGGGGAAAAAGAAATGGAATGAGGCCTTCGACCCAAAACCCAGCTGAAGACGTTACCTAGTTTGGTAATGCAATGTTCAGTAGCCAAATGGCTGTGAGATAAAAATAAATCAAGAGATTATGATTATCCAGAGCCCATGATTCTTTTTTTACATAAGATACTGCAGTACTGGACCCCTAACCCTTAAAGCACCATGTTAGGAGAAAGGAGACACTGTATTTCGGATCAGCACATTTAACGGATTATACGACGTTTCTTATAAGTCCCATCCTCACATGGAAATCTTCCAACTTTCTTCACTTCACCACTTTATCATTAGATTTCCTGTTTTCTACTTAAAAGATTACACAAAAGATCATTAATATCCCTATGTCAAGATGACCTTCTTATGAATCTCAAACCAAGCCAAAGACATATTATTTTGCAATTGGACATTAGCAAAACAACACGTTAGCATTAGCAAAACATCAAAACAACTGTTCTAATTTCTAACAGGTCACATAGAGAACAAACATGGAGTCTGTCTTGCTCTTTATATTCTTAGATGTATAAGGCAAATTTCCATACATGACGGCAAAGCTGACAAAACGGTAACATCTATCCTATTACCACAATTTTATCATGGTTTTACCATAATTCATTATTTTATTGTTTGTTTGTACATATGTTGTTTTACTGGTGTTATCAGTGAGAGACAACTCTTCTGACTCTTGATTTCTGGCCACCTGCCCTTTATATAGGACATGAAAACGGAAACAACATACATATGCAGAGATGTTTACTAGTTTGTGGAGAAACAGATGCTTGATGAAAAAAATGTAGCACCAGGAAACAATGGTTAGGAGGGAGGAGACTAAAGCATGGTTTTTGCAGGGAGGATTGAAGTTTCCTGCAGAATCAGCACTTGGGTTGCTCCTACCTTGTCCCTTTGAGACAGGTGTGTGCAATTAATTTTCCCAAGAGGATGATTAAGGGAATAATTAGGGGTGTAGACAGGAAATAGAAGAGTTTAGGTGGTGTTATTTACACCCGTGATGTCGAACCTGAGGGACGCAGAGCCCTCGCCTCTCTGCAAGGCAACATGAGCAGTCAGCCCAAGTCAGCTCCACCGTGAATGCACGACTCTCAGCTGATTTTCAGGTCTGTAGATCACACTGACCTCTCCCATCCTGCTCCTGGTCTGCTTGCTGTTGGTGCCCACATCCGCTCCTTTGCAAGCCAGGAGCACTGCCACCGGTTGCTCCCGTGCCCACCTCACGTCCCCCCGGTGGCTTTTAACAGTGTCACAGGAAAGGCCCGGGATCCACATGAGCTGGGGGGAGAGGAGGGCAGGCATGGCTGGCTGGGTGCTGCCCGGAGCACAATTTTGGCAGAGGAGCGAGTACCCCTGCGCCGCTCACCCCGCTGCCACCAGGAAAGGCCAGTGGTCCACAGCGCACCCATGTTGATAACAGGAGCAATAAATGGGAGAGGGAGGATACCACATGGGAAATCACAGCATCAGAGCTCTTCCCAGGTGCCCCCACCTGCTAAGCTTCGTTCCATCGCTCTTCTTTTCCTCGCAAGAAGCACTTGGCACACCCAGTGGGAAGGGAAGCAGCTTGGTGAGGGGCAGAAGGGTAGCAAGCGCGTTATGGCTCATGGGGTGGGTGGGAGCACAGGAGATTGTGCCCTCCCCTCTTGGGGAGGTTGAGCCTCCCAGAACTTGCAACATCTTCGGCATCTGAGGGCATCCCTGGCAGCCTCTTTGTACAACTCAGGCGTTCCATGCTCTTATCTCTGCTTCTCAGCCTTTTCAATGTGCAGAGGCAGGAGGCAGCAGCCACAACACGTGTTTGCTTGGGAGCTAGCCAGAATGCAGGGAAAAAAATCACCCCTGCCGTTTGGCCCCACCCCCGCCCGGTCACCGCTCGTCTCCTTTAGAGCTTTTAGTTTAGCTCCAATACAAAAAAAGAAAAAAAAAAAGAAATCCAGGATCAGCCAGACTTCTATTTCTAAACAGGAGAGAAAGCCAGTCACCTGGAGTGCTCCCTTTAAGCGAGGAAAGATTGCAATTTAACCCTTTACCCTCCAAAAGCCCCTTCCCTCCCCACCTCGTCTCTCAGTGCCTCCTGTACAGGAGGACCCGCATTCTTGCAGCCGAGCGGGGTAAAAGTTGGGGGGACAGGAAAAGCGTCCCACTTCCCAGCCAGCCAAGCTGTCTGTGATTGGTGCTGTTTCCTTTTGTGGGGGCGGAGCCCAACATCTTTTCTCTTGCCCGGCAAATCGTGGCTAAGGAAGCTTGACTTTCCCCTCAGTCAGGGAGATCTAATTCACCCAGATCCACAATAGCTCCAAACTTACCGTCTGGCATTTGAGCGCAGAGCTCTGAGGCTGGACAGCTTCTCCAACAAAATAATAATCCAGGCAGCCACCTAACTAACACAATCTATGACTCGACCTGGAAGGCCTTCTATAGATGGTGCTCCAATGGCAACATTGACCCCACATGCAAGGGATCTGGAGTCTCTTGCTCAACCCCTATATTGTGTGGTTTCCACCAGAGACGCAATGAATTTGAGACCCTTTGAACTGCTGCGTTCTGCCAACCTGCATTTCCTCACATGTAAGGTGGCTGTGGCCATCACCTCTCTGAATTGATGGCCCTCTCTATAAGGGAGAACCTGTGCGTATTTCTTTTCAAGAGGGTGGTTCTGCAATTGGACCCTTCTTCCCTTCCTATGGTAAATTCCTTGTTTCACAGGGCACAGGAAATAGTTTTGTTGAACTTCTGTCCCAATTCCGTCCATGCCCTGGAGAAAAAGTGGCACACCTTGGATGTCAGGAAGGCCCTCCACATCTATCCCAGAAAGGCAAGTCACCATTTGTCTCCTTCCAACCCACTACATTGGGTTACCGCATCAGCAGTAGGCCAGTGGATATAGGCATGTATTGCCAAAGGGAGGGTGGAGCTGACATCACAGCAACATAACTGACATCCCCAGAGTTTTCTGGGGACCCATCGATATCCAACTGCTGGTGGTCCAATTCGGACCTAAATTGTCTTGGAGGGACAATAATCAAGGAAAGAACACTCAGGGACATCATAAAGTCCCTGGTTGATCCAGAGGAAGCTTTCTAAGCCAACAGGAAAGCGGCCATTGCGAGCAGCTACGAAACCTGGGCATCTGCCAACAGGAAGAATTTGAGAGAAGTGTGATCATGCTCAGTTGAGAACAGCATTTTAAAAAATATATTACAGGAACAGCCCCCAGAGGTTGAAGAGAAGACCCAAAAGATAAAAGTGGAGGTGGATTGATATCCCCCCCCGCCCCCAAAAGCAGTGAGGAAAGCTTTTTCCAGCACAAATTTGGAAAGGAAGTAGCTAATGAAGGATTTGTGAATGACCAGCAACTTTGAAACTGGATTGGACCTATGAGATTTGTTGGACTAAATAGAGTGGGAGATGGTATTCGGATCTTTCTTTTCCTGTATTTTAATTATAAAATATGAATAATTTAAAACAATAAGGGGTTGCCATAGAAGAGAGATAGCAGAGCAAAAGTGCCACCTAAAGGCCAAAGTGAAAATAGGAGATGGAAGGGAGAAAGGGGATTACACAACCTTTACAGTATGAGAAAAAAAAAGGTAAGGTTACTCTTTTTACAGAGTCAAACATTGAGAACTAGACAAAAGAGAACAGAAGATCAAAATACTCCCTTTTCTCCTGGACTGCTTAGTTCCACCACACACACACACACACACACTGCCATTCTTTTTAAATAACATCTGTATGTTTGCTCTGTGGAAACTACTATTGGAAATAAACTTCACAAGAAAATAACGGAATTGGAGTATGATAGCATATGCAGACTTAATTAAACACAGTATCGGATGTGAAATTGGATTATAAAGCTCAAAACAAAAAAACATGAAACGTTACCAAGATCCTTTTTCAGGTTGATGGAAGAGCTAGCCATCCAAAATGCTTGGCAAGAAATATACCCTCAAAATAACCAATACACATTTTATTCAGAGAAATTTGTCTTGTCTAGGATTGATATGATGTGGGCATCAAGAGACTTTATCTTCAACATACAAGAAATATTTAAAAAAATACCTGGGCAGACCATAACCCGATAAAAGTAACATGAAAGTGACAAAAGAGGTCAAGATGAAAAATCATCTAGACCGCAACCTGGGGGAAGCAGCAGCACATCAAGTACTGAAAGAACTGAATCAGACATTGAATCTTCCTGACTTCTGGACATTATAGCAGTATAACAATTTTAAGGAGAAATATGATGGACTGAAGTTTCCCAGAAAAAGCTACGTTGCAAATATTGCAAAAGATTTGAGGTTTCAACAACAAAAAAAGGGATCACGCAACAAAGGAATGGAAAAATTTCCAAACTGAGCCCTCAGGAAGGAATGAAAAAACAGCAAGCATCTCTTAGAAAAAAGTTGAAAGAGCATTTTTCATCTAAAGTTCACATCATTTGCACAGAGAAGTTAAAGCAATGTGAGCAGGATGTAATAAGGACTGGATAAGATGACAAAAATATTGGGGCAGTACATGTAGTACCGTCTGGCACAAATGTGCAAACCATTTTCAGATATAGATCTTATAGAATTGCAAATTAAATAGGGACTGCATTTACATAAAACTGCAATTGCAAGAGATCTCATTGCAAGACATTAGGAAATATTTATCAAAATTATTGATAATAATTGTGACATGTGGCCTGTGAAGCCCAGAAAAAGTTACCAAACTACATCTCGCTTATTTCAGCCACGTTGTGTGAGGGAATTCACTGAAGAAACCCATTATGTTTGGAAGAGTTTGCCGTAGAAGGAAACCAAGGCCAGCATAGAACATGATGTGGCTGGACATCATCCGGTGCCATCGCTGACACCAGCCTGAGCAGCAAACAATTCAAGTATAGGGATGGGTTGTGCTGGGGGGGCTTGTAGGGGCTCGGGCGATTTTTTAGCTAACATTCTGTGGGGCTCAGTGGGCCCTCAAATCCCACTCCTGCTTGGCCCCACCCTTATAGATCCACCCAACTCCTTTGACATCTGGCTCCCTTGCCAGCCTTTGCCAGTCCCAGAGTATATACTTTTTGGTATATGACCTTTTTTTGGTAATTAGGGCAAAGAAGCAACATTGAGTTGGTCACACTCACCCAGCCACATGACCATTCAGCTGAGAGCCCCTTGCTAAAAAATTTGAAGCCCATCCCTGAATAAGTAGTGTAAGACCTGGCCCATAGAATCACCAAGTGTCAGACATGACTGAAGGGGTAACATTAGCCATCAACTGACCTCATGAAACCCCTTCCCCCTACTGGAATACTTCCAGATACAAACCTGTCACATCAATTATGTGCAAAACCCATTCGCCAATCAAAATAAACCTTAATATGTTTTCTGTGCCAGAGAATGAGCACCTTACTGAAATTCAATACATCTCCGCTTCCAAATTTAAATCTGTGGAGGAAAATTTGCATTCATCAGCCCAAAAGCTGGGCATGGGAGGTACTTGGGACATTCCAACATGACAATGATCGTAAACACAAGGCCAAAGTTGACCTGTCATTGGCTACAGCAAAATAAAATAAAGGTTCTGGAGTGCCCTTCGCAAGTCTCCTGACCTCAATATCATTAAGCCACTTTGGGGAGATCTCAAATGTGCAGTTCATGCAAAAGCCCAAGAATTTACAAGAACTGGAGGCTTTTTGCCAGGAAGAATGGGCAGCTTTACCATCTGAGAAGATAAAGAGCCTCATCCACACATATCATAAAAAGACTTCAAAACTGTCATTAATGTTAAAGAGGGAAAATACACTGTATTAAGAACTGGGGTTATGTAAACTTTACATACCCATTAGTAAATGGAGAATGCTTTCTTTTCCTGACCCAGTTTCTGAAAGAAAGCTGAGTTGGCAATTGAAGCTGTTGTACAGAAATACATCTTTCTGCAGCTATCTTGTTAAAGGCTAGGTCACATCGCCCGACGAATGCAAAACGTATGTAAAAGGATACAGCAGACGGCCAAAAATCCAGGGGTGGATGAAGTGGAGAAGAATGGATGCTGTGGAAGAAGAGCAAGAGCAAGGCTGAAGAGGTGTGCACCCCACGTTTGCTGGACTGAAAGTAAGATCCAGGTGATTCCTCCCCCTTTTTATAGGAAATATTGGTTTTCCGCTAGGTGTCCTTCTGCATCCTCAGACATCCTAAATATCCCAGATACTGTACATCCCCTATACGAAACGTTTTTGTCCGTTTTAATGCTTTATATCCGAGCTGCATCCTCTTTCATCCTTTCTACGTCTGTGCTACTAACGCTGTGTGTCCGTTTCGCTTCTCCTCCGTGTCCATTTTCTGCTGGAAGTGGATTTGAGTTGCGCGGATACACAGCGGATGCCTAGCAGAATATAAGTGGACGTGTTAACGGATGACAACGGACATATAACGGAGTGTTTCCCGTATGCGTAGTGGATGTAGAACAGACGCGTTGGACACTTCATCCGCTCAAAGTTTTGTACAGCTCAAAACTTTTTGAGCGGTGAAATCACAGTAGACGGATGCTGGATGGATAGAGTATGAAAAACGTATGCAGTGAGAACACAATGGATGCATCGCGTTTTCCAACGGACGGCAAGCTTTTTTGTCCGTTTTACATCCTCTTTGCATCCGTTGGTGCAGTGTGACATGTGCTTCAAGTTGGTCCTTTAAAAAAGCAGGACAGGAAGAAGCCTCCTGTGTTTTCCTTGGAGAAAAAGATGACTAAAGTTTTGGGAGTATTGAATAACATATTGGGAGCATATAACAGACCTAAATGAGACGAGGCACACTCCAACTTCAATATTCCTTCACTTCACCATAGACATCAAGTTGCAGCTGCAGTTGCCCTGTACAACAATGCAGACGGGCCTCTGCCCTCAAGACCTGAAAAAGCTGGTTCCCCCACCTTATACAATGAGAACAACTCGCTCTAGTGTGTCAACTCCGAGACATGCTCTTGTGGAACCCAAGTCCAGAACACACTCAACTGGCAGGAGTTTTTGTACACACTGCAGTCAGTCTGGAACAGCTTACCAGAAGACATTGTAGGCAGATGATTAGTGACAGAGGGTCTCAGTCATTCAAGAGTCGCGTCCACAACCACCTTCTGCAGATTGTATATTATTTATTAGGCCCCACTTTTTTCTTTTGTCATTATTCTTAAGCTGTTTGTGAACCCTTGATTAGGCCATGAGGTTGTCATGTATAGTGCACAGCATTGTATGCATGATCTTGATACTTAGTGTCACGCCTTGTGGACTATTGTTCACAATAGCATTAAATAATTTTTTTAAAAAAAAACTTGTCACTGGGAGCAACACTACAAAACTGTCTCTCACTTATTTGGCCATGTTATGCAGAATTCACGAGGAGAGAAAACCATTATTGGAAGAGTTAGTGTTAAAGGAACCCAAGCACAGCCAATCAAAGGATACCATGGCTTGACACCATCAACACTGACTGCTATGTTTATAGACAAAGCTCTGAAGCTCCACATTACCTCTCCTTAACACACTGGAGAACGCCTGAATGTTCTGAAACTCAACTTATAACAAGATTGTACAACTATTTACTAGAAGTAAGAGCTGGAGGAAGAGATAGTAAAAGGTCCGATGATCAACTTGGGCAAAGAATATACTGTAGGTCATAGTATAGAACTAGCCGATTGGGAAACATTATGGACCAAATCCCACAAGTTAATTTTGTCAACAGCTTATGAAGAGCAAAAGTATAAAATGTTCTACCGATGACATTTAGCACCAGCAAGATTGGCAAAAATGTACCCAAATAGGAAATCAGAGTCCTAGAAATGCAAGCAGACATATGGAACGTTCTATCATGTGTGATGGCAATGCCCCAAACCCAGAAAATATTAGGTGAAGGTACAAAGATGGCTACAGGAGATAACAAATCAAATAGAATTTAAACCCAAACTATTCCTACTAGATATAATTAAAGGGAAATTTAGCAAACAAATCCAATACATCATATTGCATATAACAACAAGGTTAGTGAAGGGTTAGAAATTAGAAAATATGCTGTCCAAAGAGGTGTTAATACAAAAAATATTAGAACGTGCCAAGATGGACAAACTTACAATAGAACTAAAAGGCAAGGAGGAATCAGAATACTATGTGGTATGCGATAGATGGTGTAAGTGGATAGAACAAAAGAATATGGAATAATGTATACCAATAAATGCAAGTAACATGCAATATCTATGGCACAATATTGTTAATAATGTAAATAGAGATGTGTAACTTTGAAAATAAATTTAAAAAGAAAAAGAAATGGAAGCCCAGACTCTTAACAAAGGTGTGCTTCCAACCCCCACCCCCCAGTTGCAAGAACAATGTAGACACTTATCAAGAGTCGAGAAGAGAATGTTATTAACATCGGACAGGTTAGTCCTAAAATTAAAAAAGGGGGAATCCAAATAAATTCAATCAGTGGTTGCAAAGAAGGCAAGGTTGGAACAGAAGCAGCTATGAGGATTGGAATAATTAGTAAACAATGTATCAAAGAGGGGATTGTAAATGGTGAAACAACATTTATATATGTGTAACAACTGTATCACCAGAACAGCTGCACCATGTTATATTCTTATAATTAAAATAAAAAGAAATCAGAAGACTAGAGGACGAACTAAGACGATTCAAGACTCAGGAAATAAGTGAGTGGGAGGTGGAGATCCGTCCAGATCAGCTGGCTCATAGCAAAGCTAAAATTGTGAGCTGGAGAGAAAATTATGGATCTTTTCAGAAGGTACAGGGACTGCTTCTGATAGAAGCGGCCTTGCAGCAAGGGGAGTGTGTGTGTGCGCACTCGCCCTTGGCCGCTTCAACCGGCCGATCGAAGTGACTGTTGACCACAGTTGGGGAACTCCAATTGCGGGAAAGAGACTGCCCTAAAGGCGAGGGGACTGGTGCAGCCATGCCTTGCCCCAAAGCAGATGGGGACTGTGTCAAGGGAGCTAGTTTTCAATCAGCAGACAGAAGTGGCCTCGCGGCCAGGGGAGTGTGTGTGTGCGCTCGCCCCTGGCCACTTCTACCGGCCGATGGAAGTGGCTGGTGACTCTGCCTTCAAGGGAGCTTCTATCGGCTATCAGGGTATTCTGGCCTAGGCTACCTGCAGGGCCCTCCTAAAGGCAAGTCTTCTCCCCCCCACCCCCGCCCTTTCCCCCCATTTCTCTTCACCTCATGAAGTTCTAACGAACGATGTGAGAAATGGCAGGGAAANTGTTGGAGAAACACTGTATATGTTGCAGCGATGCCAAAACTGCTCTGGTGAAAAAGCACTGATAGCGCATTTGGATGAAAATATTCAGGACTGGGAACAGGAAGAATCAATAGAATTCAAACAGAAAAATGCTGGAAAGAAACGTTGATGAGTTGCATCAAAAAACTTGCTAACAAAAAATTTGGAAACTGACTGGCCACCATTTAAGTTTCAAAACACCAATTTGAAGTTGTTGAAAGCCGGCCTAAAAGAAACTGAACTGACTTGTACTGATGGATTTTGCAGAGAATTACTCACTTGTCCAATATGCTGCCTCCTCAAGGCTCAGAAAATTCACAAGCCACGATTCATCCATTCGTTGCTTATGCTAATAAAGATGGCGCATTGAAATTATAACTGTTGCATCTGATCCAAGGCTTTCATCCCTATGGCAGGACTAGAACTCACCATCTCCTACTTTCTAGGGAAGCAACCAAAGCGGTTGGTTTGATTTGCCCAGAAAGATTAACATGTATTTCCTGGAATTTTCCCAATTGTATTCCATCCAGTCAATTTGTATATGATTAATAAATCAAGAAATTCAAAACTGAAAGCATTTTTTTTGTAACCCGAGTGTTTTCATTAAACTAGCACCTATCATCTGTGCAACAAATTAAGTCACAAGTGATATATTAACCATGAGGAATATTCAGGATTCCATTTAACTTGTTAGGGTTGCCCTTATGAACCTTGAGCTTAAAAAGACAAGATTATCTATCAGAAAAACCATCAGTCTTATGTAAATTATCAAGTTCGGTTAATTGGCTTGTTGAGAAACTGTTGCCAACACGTGTTGGTTATCACCTTTAAAAGATTTAAGTATGGGGGGTCCAGGTTATTCGAAGAACTGTCTCATCCAATTGTGATTGGCTGCCCCACCTGTGCCAAAAAATGTGGCACGTTGTAGACCCTTGTCAAGGAATTTCAGCTGACCGGGTCTCGAAGGACCTTTTCTAAACATCTACCAGTTGGCGGCCTGGGGTCGCTGCAGGAGTATATTATTCTGAAGGTGGGTGATGGTTTAAGACAAGACTCCAAACTCAACTGGGAAGGCTACATAACACTCAAGTTGGAGACCTTACAACAGTGCCTTTGAGTGTCTACCAAAGGTTTAACTGTGAAAAAAATCCACCTGGTTCTTACGTTCACCACACGCCAAAACACCCCGAGTAGGCCATAAAATATTCCCATGGTCAACTCCTGATTTTTGACCATGTTGGTACTTTCATGGTCTACTTGCTACTTTTAAGTCAGATATAGAAGCGGTCTAGAGGCATTGAGGATTCTGGTATAGAAATCTCTCTGAAAGGATGACCCTATTTGGATAGAAGTTGTTTCCTGACTTCATAGCAAACAAAGCCAAATCAGCATGTTTAAAAAGAGTTTTGTCAAGGCAGAGTAGCCTTCAGGGGCAAAGTTCTCTAAAACCAGAACATGTCAGGGAAGGTTGAAGATAGTCATCTTTCTAGATGCTTTCAGAATGAAGACGCACTTTCCAAAATGGGTTCAGACTGAGTAATATAATCCAACACAAAATGGCCACAAAATGCCTTCTGCTATCGCCAAGTCATAGAAACTCTCCTTTTCTGCGTTTCATGGTTGCCATTGATGCCTTTCAATGTTTAACTAGACCCTATGTTCTAATAACTTATTTTAAGTTTGATTCCGGATGAATCAATACAAAATGCTTGCATCTACCGCTGTTCATTTTTTAACTGCATTGTTTAAATTAAAGGAGACTAAATGTTTTAAAATATGTCCGCACACAAGTTTCTCTCTTCTGCCTTATTGGGAAAAAATTGAGACAAATAGAACATTCTGTTCACCAGTTCATCCCTGGCCAGCTTAATCAAGGGGTGATTTTGTGGAGCATTTTAACCATGTGGGAAATGTGATTATGTGAAATTAAATCATAGTTTTTGTCCTGTAGGTGGCAACCCATTTTTTCTTGTCCAGAAAGCGGAAGTAGACTAACACATTTTTCAATCCCACGTAATTTTGTCTATTAGAAATCACTCCTTCAAATTCTCAACTGGTTGCAAACCCACTACCACATAAAGCACTGGCTAAATGGAGACCTGCCCCCTCCTGATAGCTGTGGCAGACCATTTCAAAGAGGCCAAGATGGGGGCCAAGAAGCTCACAGACAACCTAAGACTTGCAGAATAGAGAAAATCAAAAAGCAGTGTGGCAACAATTTCATAAATATATTCAGGGCTAGTTACACTGAACAAGAGACTAGAGTTATAGTCAATGGAGAAGCACCACAAAGCTTCCAAATCAAGAGATACAAGATAAGGATGCCCCCGCTATCACCATTGCTGTTTATATGAACTTTAGAGGTATTGATGAGAATGATTTGAAAAGGTAACTAAAGGATTAAACATTAAGGAAGACTACAAATTGCAAACGTTCACACATTACACTTATTATAGAAGCCCTTTGAAAACTGCTTTGCTTCTTTTGAAGTACTGTGCTTTGCAAACTATTGCTTGTAAATACAGCACTTTGCAAAGATTTTTTCTAAGTAAGAAGGATGTAAGTTTTTGACATGTATGCTTATTCAGCTGCTTGTGGCCTATCTGTATTATGGTGCATCAAAGCAAAACAATCACATTGTGGCAGACTCGAAGCTTCTAAATAAAATATGGCTTCAGAACACCGACACATTGCTGACGACACAAAGACTGCAGTTATTGAAACTTTTAAAGAGGTACGACATCCTACACACCAAGCCCTAGAGAATGAATCACAGATGACCTATCAAGCCTTCGGTGATGTGCTTTTTGAGGGAAGCAAAGACCTTCATTAGATTCTGGTTCCTCATTGAAGCCCTGCAAACTCTGGTTTGTCTTTACTGGAACTTCTGTCAGTTTATATATATAATCCAACTGAAAGATTTTGGCTTTGTGCTTTAAGCCTTTGCAGTCCAAGCATCTATACGGTTTGTCTCCTGTATGGCATCTCTTATGCTGAGTTTCTAAATCAAGCAGCTCAGGGAACATCACTGACTGCCCCCACCCCCCAATTTTGTTGTCCAGCAAAGCGACATGGCAATAAGCTGCTACCTTTCACCAAACGGGGGGAAACCTCTGGTGGCAACAGTGATCAAAGGATGCCCATCTTCAATGTTTAGGTTTCTTTTTTTGAGGCCTATCTCTCAATGGCCATGGTTAAGAATCGGTTAGTGGCCCTGCAAGAGAACCAACCTGAATTCTAAAACTTTCTGTGTGACCAACTCTGTAAAGTCAGTGGTCAATTTTCCCTTTTTTTCCCTCTCCACTATGCCTTGTAGATTCAGGATGGTAAAGAACTAGGAAATAGAAGCTGCGCCCAATTCTTCTTGTGCATCAATGTTTGTTGCTCCCCTTGTCCATCAAGCCCTGTGGGACTGGACCAGTCTTCAAAATCTGGTGACCAATAAATCTGGACCTGATTGGCCAACCACCACTATGACATTTGGACTCTTGGACTTTGCCTGGCCACTCTGGTGCCCGCTGTTTTGGCTCTGAAGTCATCTCGAAGCAACCTTATTAGACTTCTGGAGGCTTGATTTCCCTCAACCACACATTTCTTGCCACTTTTGATTTATTGGAAACCTTCCAAGTAAACTTCTGTGTGCGAATGTGTGGCCAGAATAGGACATCTGGGCTCTTGAAGTTGGCTTTACTTCAAAGCCTTGGCCTGGGACACATGTAATGACCACGGAGGGCTGGGCACAGAATCAACACAGCCAGAACAAAAGGCTGAGCTCCAACTTTCTCCTGCAAAGACCCAGTGCTCATCATTCAATGCAGATCCAGGCGCCAATATCTAAACCTCAACATCTAGCACCTCTGCTGGCTGTTATTAGTCCAGAGGAGCAGCACAATTCAAGGAATTTGGTTCCAGGGAGTCCTCGTCACAGGAAGAGTTCACTGGGACTGAAGCACAACCCAGAGTATAACTGTATCACTGCGAATGGGACACAACAAAGTATTCAGACATTGGTAACAGCATGTGAGACTGGAGAAAAAAGTGAAGCTTCTTCCAGATGAACACCCTTCCCTACGGCATTTCTTTAAAATCCCACTTCCCCATATGCAGTGTGAAGAGGTGAAGGAGTGCCCTCCTCCCAAGTAGTCAGATTGCCCTGCACTGATCCTGCTTTCTCTCCATTCTGCGCTCAATACCAGAGTTCCATTACTTCACTGCCTGCCGTCTCTCCTCCTCCCCTCAGTCGCCCTGTACCCTTAAAACCTTCCTTCCCATGTAAGAGGGGACCAGGACCGCCCCGTCCAGCTCCTCTGGTTGTCCCTCCATCGGCCCTAGCTCTGTCTCGTCATCCTCCTTGGACTCTGGCTCCGACAGGACCATGACGGACAAGATTCTAAAGCATTATCACCCTGTTTTCAAACATGACATTTTTGGTGATGGTCAGTCTCCAATTGCAGAGAACCTTAGAAGATTACGTGGACTTGTTTCAAACAGGACTTCAGGCTGCAAGTTTGTAATGAGACCCTTTTAATGGGTTGGAGGAGGAAGAGAATATGCCCCCTTTTCAGGAGCTTTGATACACTCAGTGCTTGTATTCTCTTCCGGATGGCCACTGGGGCTGGAAATTGGGGAACCATTTTACAGAGGGTTCTTCCATTTCCTTCATGGCCAGATGGTTCATAGGGAGCTGAGCTGAGCTGGGTAAGCTGTACACTATGATACATACAGCCAATGAAAACAGCAACAATCCATAGAAAGCAAAGATGATAAAAGTACAGGGTGACCCAAAAAGATGCGTACCCATATTTTATTCGATAAAAAACCCATTTTTTTAACGAATTTTCTGTTTCAGAACGTGAAAGGTGAACCTATGGATGATCATTTGCACTATAGTTGCCCTAAAAAATGTCTTGGACAAATCAGCAGAACATATTCTCCTGGAGACTATTTTACGACAAAATCATACCAGAGTGTACAGATTCAGTTTTCGAAGCGTTTCCATTGTCTGCACCATCCATCCACACATCAACATTGTTAGTTGCGGTCAAGAAGTTCCACGGGAGAGCATGGAATGTAGTGGACTATGTTCTAAAGCCACATGGTGGAACCTATTCAGGCAGGGAAGAAGGAGTGCAAAGACAGAAGAAAAACATTGCTGCAGTGACGAGATCAGTAGGACGCATCCCTAAGAAATCTGCGTAGGACGCAGCCAAGAACTCAGAATGACAGGGAGGTCACTGCGGCGTGTTCCTTACGCTGATCTGCACGTATACCCATTACAAGATTCCAAATAAAGCAAAAAACTAACTGATGCTGACAAAGGAAAAGCCGAGCTAGCAATTGTGAATGGTTCTGGTAAATGTGCTTGAAATGATTGAAAACTTTCTTGAGAACGTTATGTTTCTCAGATGAAGCCATTTTTTGGCTTTCCGCGGCACGTCATAGCAAAAATAATTGTTTTTGGGGTTTGGGAGGTTCCAGACGAACGTGCTTCAGAGGCCCGCTTCATTCCGTTAAATGTCACTGCTGGGTGGCCATGAGCAAGCACGGGATCATCTGGCGCTTGTTGGTTGAAGATGACTGGCGGCCGATCTCAACAGTTAACAAGGAGCGCTACATGGCTGTTCTGAATAAGTACTGGGCAATCACTGGTCGCCGGAGAGGAGTTGTGAGCTTCACAATGGTTTCAGCAAGACGCGCACGCCCTCATACCGCACAAAAAACTATTGCCTTGGTTAAGGCAGGAGGTTCGAAGAGAGACTCATAAGCAGAAGATGCGATGTGGAATGGGCCCCACTCACCAGATCTTAACCCCCCAGATTTTTTATCTGTGGGAATTCCCAAAGGGACAATTGTATACCAGGGAAACCCAACAACAATTGAAGAACTGAAACTGCCATCACAGCAAAAATAAGAGCCATCCCGAAAGAGGAGGTGTTAAAATGATTCAAAACTTTGCAAGACGAGTACAGGTTTGCTTTGCAATGAATGGTAGAATTTGGAACACATCTTGTGAAAGCCCTAAATTGACTAAAATGACAAGAATAGCTGAAACTCTGGTAATGGTCTTCCATAAACTGAATAATGTGTGTTATAATTTAAAATAAATAGCTTTTTAATCAACGTCACAATTGAAATTTTCATGGGTACGTATTTTTTTGGGTCACCCTGTACTAGAAGCCATGATGGCAAACAGTTTTTGCTCTCTCAGAAGTGCTGAAATGGGCCTGTTTTCAGCCTCCCAAGGCTGCAGAGGCTTCTCTCGAGCTTCCAGGAAACAGCCTCCCCCGTTGCTCCAGAGGCTGGAAATGGACATTTCCAATATTTCCAGAAGGCCCATTTTTCTGCCTCCCGAGGTAGCAGAAGCTTTCCTTGAGCCTCCGGGAGGGTGAAAACAGCCTCAAACGGGCCAAAAATCAGCTGAGAGGCACACACATGCGCAGTGCGGTAAGGGAGCAGGGTGGGGGTGTTACATGCGCAGTGCAGCAAGGGAGCAGGGTGGGGGTGTTGCATCGCAGGTGGGGCAGCACGCATTGAATTGTGGGTGCCGGCACTCACACTATTGGCATACCACAACAAAAAGGTTCACCATCACTGTACTAGAGCATACAGACCAGACATCCCTGGGAGGCAAAAATCACTAAATTCCACTTTATTTTGGTCATGTCGTGAGATTAAACTCATTGGGTAAGTCGTTTATTGCTTAGAATGGTCAAAGGAAATGAGGTCTCCCAAAAATATGGTAACTAGGTACCATTTAAAGCCAATACGTCATGCCATCAAACACTGGAAAAAGTAGTTATGCTGGATCAGTGGTAAAAATAAAAGATGTCCAAATACAGTGGCCATCAAAACAAACACCAGTCAGGGCATAGAACTGAAGTCATATGAGACTGAAATTCAAACTTCTGGAAAAGCATCCCTCAACAGTGAAAAACAATTTTGTCAAATGGATTTTGCAGGCTATTCCGCTGCCCTGCCGTTTCCCCCATTCTGCAGGCAACTTTGAAGGAGGCCACAAATTCAGTGTAAAAACTGCAATACAAAAAACATTCAAAAGTGCACAGCACATGGTTCCAGACTGGCAGATACTTCTTAAACTACTGTGGATTATCTTGTGAAACAGAACTCTCCACGGGTGTGGTATGGAGGCTTGGTGATCTCCAGATGGGGCTCTGAAGAGAAGTTGTGGTATCTCCAAGGATGTATGAGATTCCATGAAGACAGAGGCATTTATATGGTTTCTCTCCTGTACGGTTTCTTATGTCGAGTTTCCAGGTCAGCAGCTCAAGGTAGCGTGAACTGACAGGGCCCCCCATTTTGGCATCATTTCGACACTGACAAATGAATTATCTCTTATGGAAATGAGGGACTGACTAATGATGATGAATGTAAGTTATGAAGAGGACTTACACCAAATATGTGCACTCCATTTCAAAAGAATACATTAAAAAAGCATAAGACATGATGTTGGGTCTATGTGCCACTACTGCCATTAGCACAGCCACCTTCGTAGATGCTGGCTTGATCATCAAAGACTTGTAATTGACCACAATAGCCAAGAGAGCTCAGGAAAAAAAAAATAAAGTCCCAAGATCAAGAATTTGATGGGCTCTCTCCAAAAACTTTGGCAAAAAAAATACAAAAATGGTTAGAAGAAATATATAGGATCAAAAAAGAATATAGACCAGAATTTTTTTTGTTAGGGATTAATGTGGGAAAATCTGATTAAGGACCATATACACTGCTCAAAAAAAATTAAGGGAACACTTAAAACAACACAATGTAACTCCATGTCAATCACACTTCTGTGAAATCAAACTGTCCACTTAGGTGGCAACACTGACTGACAATCAATTTCACATGGTGTTGTGCAAATGGAATAGACAAGTGGAAAACAGAGGCAGTTAGCAAGACACCCCCAATAAAGGAGTGGTTCTGTAGGTGGTGACCAGAGACCACTTTTCAGTTCCTGTGCTTTCTAGCTGATGGTTTGGTCACTTTTGAATACTGGCAGTGCTTTCGCTCTAGTGGTACCATGAGACGGAGTCCACAACCCACACAAGTGGCTCAGGTGGTGCAGCTCATCCAGATGCAAGCTGTGGCAAGGTTTGCTGTGTCTGCGTAGTGTCCAGAGCATGGATGCACTACCAGGAGACAGGCCAGTACATCAGGAGACGTGGGGGCCGTAGGAGGGGCAACAACCCAGCATCAGGACTGCTACTTCCACCTTTGTGCAAGGAGGGACAAGAGCACTGCCAGAGCCCTGCAAAATGACCTCCAGCAGGTCACAAATGTGCATGTGGCTGCTCCAACAGTCAGAAACAGACTCCATGAGGGTGGTATGAGGGTCCGACATCCACAGGTGGGTCTTGTGCTTACAGCCCAACACCATGCAGGATGTTTGGCATTTGCCAAAGAACATCAAGATGGGCAAATTTGCCACTGGTGCTGTGCTCTTCACAGATGAAAGCAGGTTCACACTGAGCACATGTGACAGACCTGACGGTTCTGGAGATGCCGTGGAGAATGTTCTGCTGCCTGCAACATCCTCCAGCATGACCGGTTTGGCAGTGGGTCTGTAATGGTGTGGGGTGGCATTTCTTTAGGGCGCCGCACAGCCCTCCAATGTGCTGAACTTGAGGTAGCCTGACTGCCATTAGGTACCAAAATGAGATCCTCAGACCCCTTTGTGAGACCATATGCTGGTGCGGTTGGCCCTGGGTTCCTCCTTATGCAAGACAATGCTAGACCTAATGTGGCTGGAGTGTGTCAGCAGTTCCTGCAAGACGAAGGCATTGATGTTATGGACTGGCCCGCCCGTTCTCCAGACCTGAATCCAAGTGAGCACATCTGGGACATCATGTCTTGCTCCATCCACCAATGCTGTTGCACCAGACTGTCCAGGAGCTGGGGGATGTGCTTTAGTCCAGGTGTGGGAAGAGATACCTCAGGAGACCATCTGCCACCTCATCAGGAACATGCCCAGGCATTGTAGGGAGATCATACAGGCACATGGAGGCCCCACACACACACTACTGAGCCTCATTTTGACTTGTTTTAAGAACTTACATCAGTTGAATAACTCCAGATCCAGATTTTGTTGTCAGCACATTCAACTATGGAATGAATAAAGTATTTAACAAGAATATTTCATTCATTCAGATCTAGGATGTCTTATTTTTGTGTTCCCTTTATTTTTTTGAGCAGCGTATATTTAATAAATCATAGAATCATTGCGAGATTGGCTTATGCAGAACAATGAAAAGTTAAAGAAACTCCAAATGAATTAGAATTAGGAAAATTCGGATGTGCGTATAAATGGACAAATTAACAAAAGAATTAAAAAGGATGAATTGGACTATTACAAAATATGGGATAGGTTTTATGGTTAGTTGGATAAGAAGGATCAAGATAGTAAGAAATAACATATAATAGAACTCAAGCACGTATTATGTATTATTTTTATATTTGATTTAGTAATGTAATGACAAAGGTGTAGGTTAGGAAGATTGTACCATGGTTCAACGTTTTTAAATGTATTTTTTGGTTTTGGTTTTTGACAAAAATTTATATTTAAAAGAAAAAAATTTTTTTGATGGGCTCTGTAAGAACGAAATAGAATGCACTTTCAAAGGCCATATAGATGCAACTAAAACTATGCTGAAAGCAAACCACTCAGAGCAGCCAATTCACCAGTGCCATTAAAGAAGAACATTGTTATGTGTGCAATGAAATGAGCTGGGTGAAAATATCATGTTTAGAGGCTCAAAAACAGGAAAACCTGCTCAAGTGACTGCAGAACATCCGGAGTACTTCATGAAAAAATGTATTAACAGAAGGCTTGAAGGCAAAGGCAAATCTTCAAATGGTAATTAATACTGGCTGTGAAGGTGGTGCCATGCACTGGACAGATGTCAAGCTTAACTGGAGGTTCCAGTTAATCTGGTTGGTTTGTGCACTCCACACAAAATGAATTATATCCCTACAACACTGGATGGGAAGACCTTGCCTAAGAACAGGAAAATAAAATTGGCAACAATTGTATGAACAGTTATTATTAGACATGGGGTATTTAACTTGTTAAAAGATTTCCATTTGGTTTTGGGTTTACGAGGATAACCAAGCCGAGCTTATAAGTTTAGCTTTACTAGTTATTTTGCTTGGGTTAAAACTAGATTTCAAAGCGATACTTTGATTTTAAGAATACTTTTAAATGTTTAGAGAATCTGGTTTAAAGAAGGGCTAATTTAAATTTGGAAGATACTGCATTGAACAGGGAAGAAAAAAACATTTGCAGACGCAGGTTTACGCAAACACTTCAAGAGTAATTTTAAGTTTTTTAAAAGAGAGGTTTGTTTAACAAATATTGATTAAAAGATGTAATTAGTTTTTATTAAGTTATTATTTACATTAAAAGGGGAGGATTTTAGGGATAGAGCATTGTTTTTACCCTAGACTGATTTTAGGTTTAAAATTAATTTTAATTGTAGTCATAGTGGTTGGCAATGTTTTTAAGTTGTCTTGCAACTTTTTAACTGTTGGGATAGTAATTTAAGGGAGGTTGGGTTTGTGAAAGCCACTTTTTGTTTAAAAAGAAGCAAGAAACCTACAGCCTTTTTGCTCTGTTCTCTTGGCTTTTGATGGTCCTTGATTTATGCTGGAACTAGAACTGCATTTTGCGCCTCAAAGGGAGAGAGACCAAGGACTGATTTTGTTTAAGTTGACAGCTTGACATTAGGATATTCTACAATGGACTTGCTAACTGACTATGCTTTATGCACATTATAATGGAAATTAAAACTATTACATTTTGGATTACCACAGAGCGTATTGTTATTTTTTTTACTGTTATGTTAATAAACCATTACAAGCTTTTAGCTGCACTCAATTTATCTTTGTTTGTGCTTTTATCTGACACTAACGTGCACATGTCTGTTTTAGCTGAGTTCTTTTCTAAACCCTGGTTTTGGGGAACCCAGGCGCCTTTAATACCAGGCACTGACAACAAAATGTTTTGACCAATTTGACATTCACCCTTCATTCACTAGTGTTTCACTTGACAAGTTTCTCATTCCACTTAGTGTTGTAAAGGATCTCTCTGCTGATCGAGCGTATGGACATAGGATCCCCCACGGGGAAGAAAGCCAGCACTTGCCTTCTGGAAATTGGCCCTGGAAGCCATTCATGCTGGTTGACAATTGCAAATAGCCTTAGTTGAACATGGGTTTCAGAACATAGCTTTGAGAGGTAAGTGGAATACAGCGTTGGTATGTACCACCCTTGCTGGTTCAACATCAAAGTAAAACATTCCTGGATCGAAGGCCCACTTCATCTGTTCCAGCTGCAGCAGGTCAGCTGCAAAAGGTGGCTTCAGTAGATGCTATCTTGCCAACCGCTCAACATTGGACGCTTTCAGTGAAATGATAATCCAGATACTCTTGCGTTTAGATGACATTCAAGAAAGCTGGTATGCAAAAGATCACTGACTGGATGCAGATGACACACTGGGAGATGTAAGCAGTGTGTTGATTCAGGAGCTACAAGTCACATGACTAATATGTCTATTCATCTAGACCAGAGTAAAAAAAAAAATCACCACAGCTAATGGGCAAAGTAATTAAATCAAAAGGAATAGATGGGGATTTTTTACTGTTTTATTTCCCAGAGTTTCAAAGGATACATGAAAAATAGGGAAAAATTTTGATGGAAAAGATGGAACTTCCATCTTGTGTGGAAGTTGCAGAAATCTGTTTACAAACTGAAGGCAATTCACTTGAACATGGGATTTAAAAAAATAAACAGTCTTGCTAGACCAAGGATTCATGCGAAGCAGAGCTAATTCACATCTATACTGTATGTTCCGAGTAGTTTCTGGTTTCAGTTAAGCAGAAAGGCCCATGTGGACTGTATACACTTTATTCTGTAGGGTTAAAACAGAATGTCTAATACTACCAGACCCTTCCTGTAAAAGCTTTTTCAGGGGCATGTAGGAGTCAGTCCTGCTTTGCAGTTACTGTTTGAGACAGCCGACAAACCTATTTGTAAACTGGTTAGTTAGACCAGACTAGGAAGTCAAAAAACTCCCTCAGATTAAATTACAGAATCTATAATTCAGAAGATTTTAAAGATTAATATACAATTGAAGCCAAAGTTGTTTCTTTTGGGATCGATTTAAAAATATTTAAAAAAAAAAGTCATGGAATTTTTTGTGTACACCAAAAAACCACAGGCAGACTGCATCCAACACAATGAGAGCAATCACCCTGGTTGCACACAAGATCAGTAGTAGGGTAGCACTCATTGTAGTACACTGATGGNCTGTGGGGAAATACAGACAGCAGATCACCTGGTAGAGGACTGCACCATCCATCGCCTGGCAGGAGGATGGACTGCCCTCCGCAGCCTCACCCCTGCTGCCAGGTCCTGGCTGAGGGACGCAGTCTTCACTGCATAAGACTCAGGATGACAGATCAGACAGACAGACCACAAGCAAGAAGAAGAAGAAGACAACGGAAGATGAGAAGATATCATCAGATGTATGGGCAGGAGGTGAAGGGGTTAGTAGGATGGCAATACAGCCCATNCTTATCTTTATGGACCTTCATCCAAAGGTGTGCTATGCTTAGGGCCCAGCAACCCATTGAAAGTGCCAGTGAAACAGCTACATGGAGGGTAGGGTGGTCCTATATGTACAGGGAGTATCTGAAACTGCTGCACGCATTCTCCTGGGGAGTCAAGGTGGCGTACAAACCGAACCAAACTCTGAGAATGAGAGTGATGCACCCCAAAGGAAACGCTATTCAGTGATGAGACATCTGCGGTTTGTCACATCAATGGTGGTGATTGTAAAATTACATAGGGGAAACAACCAGGCAGTTACAGACCAGGGTACACAAACACAAACTGGCTGCCCAACACAAAGAACTGATCTCTCAGATCTGGGCCATATATACAGGAGCATTATCACACATTCAGGTTTCAAAAAAGCTGAGGTTGTTACCCGGGATATAACCAAAGAAGGATGTGTTTTAAAAGCTTGGTTTTCCAACATCAATTCTATCAATAAGCTTATCGAACTACCACCAATAAAGACCCTGCAGGAAGAGCAGGGATCGATGGCACACACACCCCATATTCTTGGGCATCATAGCCAGCCTATCCAAATACAGAGGAACTTGGTAGAGCTGCCTCAAGTTATAGCAGACAGGAATAAAGAACGAACTGGGCCAACTACAAAACAGATCAAAACAAAAAATTACGATAGATGGCTTGTTAACATCACCTCCTAGAGAACAGCATTCCAGGCTGGGTCGGGCACAGGAGAAAACAAAAGATAAACCTCCTTTGACCAACGTGACAAAGGTAAAAACAGCAGAATTACAGATGGGGGAAGCAGTTGAGAGGACCTATCACGTATGCAAGGGCTGAATTGATTGACAAAGGCAGACATCTCTGTAATGGTAGCTTAAAACTCTTGTCGCCGTCAGCAGAAGCTGACAAAAGCTCAGTACATTAAATGTAAGTTTAATTTGTAATTTGGTATCACAAGATGTCAGTTTCTTCTTTTACAGGTATACCTAAACGAGGTTTGTAGGAGAAAATGTCAGCTTTCCAAAGCAATCATCACAGGAAAGCTAAACTTTTTGCCTGATGAAAGTTAATTACACAATCCTGAAAGCTTGAGTATCCCAATTGTCTGCTCCTCCTCACAGCTGTAAAATAAGTGGCAATCCTGAGTAACTTCTGAATGCTTATCACCTAAGTTCTGGGTTTAAAAACTAGTTCAGCCTCCTTTTTGCATATTAGTAGTTAATGGATTCTGTAGCTTTAGAATCAGAGGCACTCAAAAGATTCACAGCCCCCCATTGTACCTTCCCCTAGTGCAAAACTCATCCTTCCTTCCTAGGACTCCATTTTAATCCCAATGTTCAGTTTTGCAGAAATCCTCATTACTATCCTCTAAGCATTACGGCAAATGTCTTTAAAAACACCAGTTAGGAACCATCTGGATAAGAATCCTAGGTTTCATCTAGCAAATCATCTTTGTTTTGCCAGCCTTAGGAATTACTCATCTCTGGCAATTAAGTAGGTGTTATTGAGACGCATTACATTGCCTATCACGGTTCCAAGTAATACCCCTGTTTCAAACAGCACTCCTGAGGCATCCAGGTCAGCTTCAGGCTTGACGCAGATCGTTCGTGTCAATTGAGAGACTGGGATATTGCGTTTATACAATACACAAAGCGAGATCAACAGCCATCTTGGTTATTCATAAATCAGAATTGGGTTAGTAGCTGGGGTTGCCATGTCTCAGTTTTTCTACCAGTCCATCTTCTGTTTTTCTACCAGTCCAATTCTATTCAGCAAAGGTTTGGGTCCTTATCAGGCAAAAAATGTCAAACCGGAAGGGATTGGGGTGGTTTTCTACCACAGCGCCTGTTCTCTGGAACATTTTCCCTCTGGAGATTAGAATGACTCCATCAGACTGGCCCTTTCGTAAGGCCTTTTCAAGACCTGGTTACATGCCTGGGGTTCAGTGTGTAACAATACTCATTTCCTACGGGAGTTCTAATCTGAAATATAACCTATTCTCAACTGCTACATTTAGCCATGTGGAGAGTAAAATTGTTGGAATACACAAAAACAATTTTCTTGGAGTGTTTGCAAAGGCTGGTGGAACTCAATACACAAGATCACACCAATTTCAGGAGACCACGAAGCTGACATCGCGGTGATACAGCGGGATTCCTGGATGTCCCTAGGACACCGAAATCCCAAGACAGTGTCCTGTGGACTTAAATTATTTCGGAGGAACGACCATCAAGAGCTCTGCTGATCCCAGGGATATGGCAACATCCCTGGTTGATCCAGATAGCCTCCTAGCTGATTTGAAGGGAAAGCAGTCACTACAAACCACTGCAAGGCTGGGAGGACAGACTGCAGCAGAAAGATAAAGTGTGGTCAAATTAGGTGAGAACTTTTATTTTACTAAAAACAAGGAAAGAGCCCCCTGGAAAAGGAAGGGGTGAAGAAAGCCAGATTTAAAGGGTGGGTAATAACTAATCCCCCCTCCCAACGGAAGAAAGCAGCGAGGAAAGCTTAAAAAGAAAGAACCATTAATTACGAAATAAAAGACCAAACTCTCTTTACAGTTACTTTTAAAACTGGACTGAATTAACTGAACTTACTGAAAGGTGACTAAGGAAAGAAACTGGATTATACTATTTTTGAATTGGTATTCTTCCCTTACTTTTAAACTTTTTTTCCTCTAACTTTTAAAAGACATAGGTAACTTTAATCATTTAAAGTTAAAAGGGAAAGCAATGCAACAGTGCCATCTACTTTTGGGGTGGGGGCTGAAAAGAGGTGAAAGAGGGAAATTGAGTATCTAAGTTGACCTTGAAGATTGAGACTAAACAAGACAATTATTTACAGAGATAGAGGACTACAGTGAGAACTCAATATTAAGAGATCACACCAATTTCACATCACATTTTTACACATTCCCATTGCTGGCCACTTATCCATCCTTCCCAGGCCAGTCACATGATCATACCTAAATGTTTAAAAGTGGTGTGACCACTTCTGAAGAGCTTTGGCCTTGGGTCCCAATGATTATAAACCACCATTTGTGCCTTGAACTATGACATTTGCTGGGAAGGGAAAGGATTTTGGAGATTGTACACCAGTTCCAATAAGGATTTCAGGCTCTCATGTTCTACTTAGGACAGTCTGGATGATCCTTGCCCAATAAGAACTTTCAAGGATTTCATTGTTAACAAAATGCCAGTATGATCATTTGCCCGGAGTCTTGATTCTGAGGGGGAGATTGAGCAGCTGACAGCAAGTGGGAGGAAGACCCAGGGCCACCCTCTTCATCCTAGGGCACACAGGGAAGAACAGAGAAGAAGAGAACATGGCTTGCGGGAGAGAAAAAGGCCCTGATCCCTTTCATTAGTTGCAGCTGGATGAACAGGTTATGAGAAGGGCATTTGCACATAGTACCTTGCTGGAAGCAAAGTATGCATTATCTTTGTCAAGGTTCATCTGGGTTTTGGTGTCCTCCGAATTTTATGTGCTTCGTTATCTTTTGGAAGTCTGCAATTTATTATCCTGGCTTGTCGTGTTAATTACTTCAGCGTGGTTTCTGTTGTTTATTTCTAATTTATCTTTACTTTGGGTTCAGACTGCATTTCTTCCCTTTATAGACTGTTTTTGGAAAAGTTTGATCTCCAGCCGGTAACTGGACATTGGGGGCCAAGTTGGAGGTATTAAAGGGAATTTATCTACTTTCGTTATTTTTGTGCCATGCCACAAGTTATCATGCATTCTTCGGAGGTCCCAAAAATTGCCCACACCGTTAAGATTAGCTGCAGTTATCAATTATCACAGGAATGTCTAACTTTTATCAGTGCAATGTTGTTGATCCCTGTGGAGATTCAAATTAATCCAGGTGGAAGATTTTATTGAATGTAACTATTGTATAGAAAGGTCTGTAGAACACCATCTTTCCAAGACTTTCAAGGAGCTGCGAAAGTCCCCCCGAGCGTTGGGTTTCCAGCACCTAAAGGAATGTTTCAAACAAAGCTGTACCTCCTGTACTCGCGTTTGTGAAAACATGAAATCCTACTGGCCCCATCCACAGAGAAATCCAAACCACAATGTGCAACTTCTGAAGGTCCCTGATTTTATCTGGCCCAATGTGGCCTCCATATATTCCTGCAACACTTAGGAAAGTTACAAAAAAAATAACAGGGTGACTAGCCACTAGCAGGGGTGGACCTGCTGGGAGTTCAAGAGATCCTCTAGCTACGATTCTGCAGATCGAAGAACCCCCAAACCCCAGGTCAACTGCAGGGGTGCGAGCAGACTCTGGGAAGGTGAAAAATGAGCCTCCCAAAAGTTCGGGAAGGCTGGAAATGAGACCTTTTCCTGCTTCAAGACAGCCCTCGGAACCTAGAGAGGCCATTATCTTCTAGGCTTGCACAACCTAGAGCTATGCCACCTATGGTTGGACTTAAGCATTGTACAAATATATCTGCTACAATGGTCCTACCAGTCAGACTACTTGTTTCAACCACAATACTAAGAGCACACAACAGATACAAACTCAAGGTAAACCACTTTAAACTTGATTGCAGAAAGTACGACTTCAGCAAGAGTGGTCAATGCCTAGAATGCACTCCGACTCTGTAGTTACATCCTCAAACTCCAATTCCTTTAACCTCAAACTATCCACTATTGACCTCAACCTGTCTGTAAGAGGCGTGTATTAAGTGCACCATCATGTCTCCCCTTCCTGTCCTATTGTCCCCCATTTATGCATACCTATTTCCTGTATTCATACTGCTTATTCTTAAGCGATTGACAAATCAAATAAACTTTTGCCCTCCTTGGAGGCTTGAGGAAAACCTCCAGAGCCCAGACGGAGGAAAAACACCCACCCGTGGTGCAAGAGACTGATTAGGCCACATCCACCCAGCAACTGGGCACAGAACCTGTTGCTAACATTTTTGAAGCCCACCCCTGGTGACTAGGCACCATCAAAGCCAACACCAGCCAGGATGCAAAATAGCTAAAATAAGATGTATAAGAATAGAAAACTTGGGAGTGGTGCAGAGAACCAACACAAATAATTGGAGAGCATTATTTCCATAGATGAAGAACTTTTCCATTTTTGTGAGTGGCTCTTCAAGCAATGGATCAGCTTTCTTAGTGACTATATCCAGGGCCTTCTAAGTTATTTTGTACAGTATCTAGTGACATGGGAAAACTTCCCTCCTTCGGAGACATCTTAATGTTTGAGCCCGTAAGCCCGCAAATTCCATATAAAGGAACCAGATAAGCCTCACTGAACTTTTAAGTGTTATTTATATTTGTTTTTTCTCTCCTTTTCTAAAGGTCTGTCTTTTCCAGGGGACGGTGGAGAAGTGTCAAGCTTGCGATCTTCAACTTCTTTGCTTTGCTGGCATCCTTCCATAAAGTGCAAGGGAAGGAGGCATTGGGATGGTAAAGGTTGAGAGACAAACTGTCAAACTCCACTAGGAGTTGCCAAACCCAGCTGCATTGGTTATTACCACCGATGCGCCAGCCTTTATGGTTGAGGAGCGCATCTACAGTCAGCGATGGCGCAGGGTTGGTGGTCTCAGTTTGACAGTACTCGACAAATCAATTGGCTGGAGGCTCAGGGCCATTCACTTAGCCCTCAGGCAGTTTGGGGGCAGAGCAGCAGGGACTCATGTCCTAATACTGAAGGACAACATGGCTGCAAAGGCTCACATCAACCATCAAGGGGGTACCAGATTCAGGTATCTAATGCAGGACAGATTGCTCACTCTGCAAGGAGTGCATCTCCAACAGCAGCTTGGACTACACCAGCCTCTATTGGGCCTCCCTCCTCACAGGGGAGGAGCGGGATTGGAAAAAAACAACAGCAAGACAACCAACAGTGAATAACAGCAGCAGCCTGGAACAGCTGACTGGTGGCATGCCAGGGGCCAAAGACCTGGCCGCCAACCAGCTGTTCAGAATTAATCTCCAGAGCCTACCAGGTGAAGTTGGGAGCATGATGGCAGTACTTCTGACTGCCCAGCCCAGCTGATCATCAGCAGGGCACCAGGATGCTACCAACCAGCTGACTAGCGGTGGGCTGCTCAAAAAGTGACAGCTGTCCATAGAGCAAGAGTTGTGGAAGACTGCTAGGGGAAAGGAGAGCAGAGCCCTGGTAGACTGGTTGCTGCCAAGACTCCTGGCTGAAGAGGTCCAGTCGGCTATCGGATGGTGGCCGAATGGCTACGAGCATGTCCAGGCAGGCATCCAGTTTACAAGAAAGCCAGTGAGGCAGTGGCTTCCAGCGCTAACTTTGCAATGTACTCACAACTAGCTGTAACTGGACCCTATTTGTGCCAAGGCTCCAGCCTGAATAAACTGGGATTCTATCTCAGAATTCCAGAGCAGTTGTACAGATTCTGTGCTCCTGTGCTTCCAGGTCTGGAGTATGGACCATTGAGAACAGGCGTTAATCCAAAATAAACCAGCCAAGGATACATACATAGCCTGAGAACGGAATGGGAAACTATATCAAGAGGTATCAAACAACAAAGCCATTCTCAAAACAACAAACACATATACTATTTGAACACTTATGAAACTGGTCAAGGGAAAAAACACTAACATTTTTGCCAGAATACTCAGATCCTGATGTTTTTTCTGCAGACACTTGACTTTAATAAAAGAATCTTTCACTTTAAATAAATGGGAGTTGAAATGTCTTAAGTCGGGACAGACCTGACACCACCACCTGCAACTCTCTCCCATCAGGCTCTGCAACATTGGCTGCATAAGTTGCCTTGAGGGACAATTGGGGTGGTGCTATTTCATAGGAGAGTTGTGTGTTGCTGTGTGGAAATGTAGCAGCCAGAAAATGACTTTCCTTCACTAGGACTCAAGGGATTGTGGTTGGTGATGCAGTTAGCAGTGGGGAATATAAGAATGGGGTGAGCAGTTGAGTAGTAGCCTATAAATCGTTGCCTACAGAATTGCGTTGTGTTGACTGTGTTTTGGATTCCACTGACTTAATTAACCCATGACCATGTGGTGGCAAACAATAGGGTATCTACAAAAGAGTTGGGCTATCTAATTCAAGGTGGCAACATACAAGTTTATATGAATCACTCCATAAAAATTTAACAAGCTTAGGTGAAAAAACATGCTGCTAAAAGGAAATCTGGCTGTTGCAAAGCTCAGACCATATTGCACAAACTGGCCAATGTACTACTGCAAAAACCAGACCTTGTACCAGTACCTACACCAAGAGTGGAAGATTCAATTTTTAAGGGGCTAACATGAGGAACTGACTGTTGCAGGGGACCACTGCTCCTCCCTTCTACTATGGGCTGGGCAAGGATATCTCTGAGCCATGGGCATGTCACTAAACCAATATGGAAAAAGGCAGAAAGTACAGATTCTACCTTAGAAGAAACCATTTTGATACGGACAGGAATCTTTTTGGTTTTTTGGCTATTTGGTCATTTGACTAGTTAGCATTCCCCATGAATCCAGTTCTGTAAACCACCAACACAGATGTTAAAGCAATAGCAAGAAGACTTCAATTAAACAGTAGGAACAGCAAACTTGGAGGCAAGCAAAGGAAGGACTGCCAGAATATCTTATTAGGATTCTAATACCTCAGACTTACAAATCTCTCGGAGTGATCTGAAAAGGTTAAACATGGAAATGACAATGGCCAGAGCAGAGGCCTCCCCTTCCATCAATCAAGGTTTGTCCTATTGTCCTCTGAGGGGGCAAACTAAAAGAAACCAAAATCAAAATGGTTGCCTAAGGATGTAGAGGACACTATGAGCAATGATTTTAGTCAACTGGTTATCACGAGGAGGTCCGAGGTTCAGTACAGATTACTGAATGTGTTAATATAAGACTACTAAATGACTTAAAACCAGACATTGAGAAACTGGTATCACTTCATCAAGCCCATCTATCACATTAAGAATTTATTGAACGGTGAATTTTACTGAGTTTACCTAAGTTACTAGGTTCTTGATAAATGACTATCACTTTTAAAACCTGGTATCACTGGATTATGTTCAAGAATTTTGTTGAATTAACTAAAAAGTTTTAAACTGGATTTTGAATAACGTGCAGTTGTTAGTTTTGAATTTTACTGTTACTATCTTCTCCTTAGGGGGTCATGCAAACCACTATTCCCAATAGTACTATTTATAGGGGATGGTGGGCACTGAGGAAGTGGTCTCCAAGAGTATACGGAAGCTCCGTTGGGATAGATATCTTCTATGGAAACTCCAGATTGACTTCTGCAAGAACATATTGGGGGAACCAAAGCTATGTCTTTGGAAATCAATATTAAATTGAGCTGTCAGCTGATTTTGATCTCAAGTGAAATGGCTCAACAAATGGGAGGATAAACAGCTGGGCCTCTGGTATTATTGCCAATTTGATGATTGTGTTTCACCTACTTGTGCAAAAAGAGGGCACCTGTAGGTGTTCTCACCTTGATTTTAAGAGGAACTAGGAATTCAGTCCTTCAGGTCATTCTCTCTGCAATGTTTTCAATTTTGGACACCTTGAGATGGGTGGAATTTGCTGGCTAGGGAGTTCTGGGAGTTGGAGTCCACCCACCATCTTTTAAATGGCCCAGATTTACATAGCTGGCTTTATCGTGTAGAGGAATTTTGTGTTTGTTTTTCAAATCAGAGTCCACCCACCCTCCATCCGTCCCCAACCTAAACACAGCAAATGACATTTTTATCTGAGTATTGTAGGACTTTTTCTTCCCAAGTGTTCAGTTTTTAAAAGATTTTGAACTGCCATTAGGAAATATAACAGCTTGTCACTGTTCAGTTTGGTTTTTCTTTTTTGTCTTACAGAATTAAGTTTTAAAATGAAAGAGGTTGTCTTGTTTACATGAAATTGCTTATTGAAACATTTGAAGTATGAAAAAAATGGAGGCTCCAGAATTAAGTAGTTTGTCTCTGAAGGAATTTAGAACTGGAGGAGAGGCAAAGGACTGGTTTCTTCTGGACGTATGGAAGTGTCAGAAACGTGAGAAGCTGGGGTTGCAAAAAATTAAAGGAAACCGAAATTGAATTGGTTGGTGTCCTTGATGTCATAGTTCAATTTCTCCTTTGGGAACTATTCTGTTTCCACACATTTCCAGAGGTTCGATCTAGAAATACTGAATGGAGGTGTAAATTCTTGGATACTTGAGTTGGAAATCCTAAAACGATGTAGTAAGGCATGGTCAAAGTTTTGCACATTAAAAGCCCTTCAAGCCGTTTCTCAGTCTTCCAGAGTAGTAATGCCTAACTAGGGAGGGGAGATGCAGCTCCCCTCACTCAACCCAGCTGGAGGTCTCCCCCTCTTCCCCCACCTCCCCACCCAAGGTGGGTCAGATGATTCCAGGTGGTCCCAGTGGGAACCCTTCCAAAGTAACACAGATTAAAGCAGCACACGATCGCAGTCTCTGATCAGTCAACGGAAACACCAGTTTAGTTTTGAAAGACTAATTGGCACTTTAGTCTTTGGCAGCACTTCAAGATAAAGGTGTTCTTATCAGACTTCTTCCAAAGGACTTTGGCAGACTTCCATGGGAGTAGTTATAACTGGTTGAGGTTCATTATGGGCTGTGAATGATAATTCACAGCCATTGAACTAAAAGAGCTTTGGATTTAATGTTTGTTGATATCACAGGAAACTTTGGTCAGAAAGAATTCATTGGCAAGTTGAAAAGCATGAAAGGTTCAATACTACCAAGATCTTGCTTGAACCCAACTGGTCATGGGGGAGGGGTTAAAAGCAAGGGGAGATAGTTATTGTAGAGGTCTCGTTGGGAATCTGTTTCATAGTTCTGGATTTGCATTACTATACACTTGTGACTTCTTAACAAAATTTTATCTATTCAGCAAATGGAGCCAAGTATCATTTCTATTCAGAGGTTTAAATGGTGGTGGCAGGTCTGACGCAAACCAAGTCGCAGAAACAAGCCTACAGAATCGCCAGATAGGAACACTGAGATTTCAATTCATACACGTTTTCCACCATTTTGCATGCCTCGCCAGCAACAGAGAAGTGGCAACTGACAATCAGGGAGTTTGTCAGAAGTGGCAACTGACAATCAGGGAACCACAACAGTGTGAACAGTCAGTGTACAGATACATTTATTAACACCTATCTGGGCTGCTATTGGGGGTGTTAGCAGAACTTTTGAACAATTGCACTGCACTAATACAATTTATCTTCCAATAGCAGTTAAGAGTGCCAGATAGATATCTCCATGACCATTTTCCAGCATAGTTCTCAACAAGGAAGCAGTAAGAATAAGCCAATGTTACCCAATACTGATTTTTAATTCGTAAGTGACCAATTCTTGGTTAAAGGCAAATGCTTTGAACAGCATGTCTGCACAATATCACAGGCTTGGTAGCGTTACTAGTGGAAACTGCTCTTGTCCATCCCATCTCAAGTCTTGAGACCTAAAATAGGATAGGAATCAGTGAGTTGCATTATCTATTCTTTACTGTTTCTCCTGTAACACGGTACCTAGGAATAGATAAGCCAGAGCAATCAACAGACGTTGCTGAATTAATTGTATAAAACCAGAAACAAGCCCAAAATCACAAGACTACATCTCATCTTCATTTAATTTTGGTTGTATTGGCTGAGATTTTGAAGCACACCTGACCTGGATATACATAAAAGAACCAATGAAATTCTGAAAATAGTGTTCTGTTGCAGAATGCAAACAAAGCAATTTGCCAGTTATTAAGCACATATTCACATCGGCCAGACATGTCAAAGGCCTGTGAAGGCAGACTTGGCACATCGTGGAAAGGCTGGGCCCTTCTCTGGGCACACGCACAGGAGGAAAGCATGCAATGGGTGGAGGTGCTCAAGGAGGTTAAGTGCAGCCAGGTACCTCCTCCTTGAAGCAGAGCTGGGGGTCCCCAACAGCTTGAGAGCATAGCTAGGAGCTTGCCCTCCATTGCCCAGGGCTCCAGACCCCCAGACATCTCACACCAAAGTCCGGGGGGGGGGGTCTGTGTGACTCAAGACAGACAACTACTGAGGCATTTCTGGTTGACAAGGCTTTGGTGTTTGGTGCTGGGCAAGGGCAAGGGAAGACATCTCAGCTACTCCCTACTCCAGACATAGCAAGTCTCATCAACTGGCCACTCTGGTACCACCCAGATCCATTGGAGCTGGCTGGAGGTCCAAAGCTCATGCCAAGGAAGGGAATTATTAAATTCTAATGAGCTGAGGCAGGCATTGATGAACGAAATGTTTATTGTAAACAAAGGAACAGGTTACCGGAGTCTGTCAATATGCTGCCAAATTGGCCATCTGACAGCTCCCTTTTAGTTCAGTCAGGCTGCTCAGCCAATTGGAACAAACAAATCTCCCAATTCAAAATGTGGAACAAATAGAACTTCTGTAGAACATAATGGGAATGTCCCCATGGAGGCTTCTGCACCTATGAGGCAAGGCCAGGAAGAAGCTGGAAAAAGGAAGGGGTTGCCTAGGATCAGCTTCTAGACAGACTCCTCTTCTTTTGGGCCATCGAATCAACCCCAGATCACCAGATTGCCTGCCCTGGGGGTTAACCCAAGGCATGAAATTGGGTTAGTACAGTACAATACAAGGGCCATATTTCCAAACATACACAATGCCCAGCTGTTTCCATGGAAACCATGATCCCCGACATGTTATGATGCAGTGAAAAGCCTTTCAAGTAAAGCTGCAACTAACTGCTAGACTAGGATACACCAAGGAAATTTGAGTTTTCCCTGTTGCCAAACAATCACAAATTAAGTCTCCACAGCTGTCTTCTCAAGATGCTCATTTTGTAGATGAACTAAGCACACTTCACATGGAGTTTATATATCAGAATACTCAAAATGGCAGAGACATGGTAACAAGGTAAGCCAACGAACAGGCATGGCAATAGACCAGCCAATGGGAGCTGAATTGAAAACTGAAACTGTTAACTTAGGCATGGGCTTTGCAGTTCTGTAGTTGTCTTGTTGTGTTGAACAAGCTGTTCTGTTCTTCCTGCTTGTGGTTTTGCTTGTAACTACCACCACGTTGGAAGAACTTACTATTTAGTATATAGCACATTAACTTATTTATCTACATGACTAAATTAATGCTAAATCAGTTGTCTGTTTTTTGGATTTGATTTCTGCAATAAACTGATAAGTTTACACGCCACTTTGGTTGACTCTGAACAAGAAATTCATTGTTGGATTGCTCAGGAAATCCATTTGCAGTTGACAGAGGAAGCACCTGTAAACATCCAGATGGGGCTTTTTACAGAACTCCAGACCCTACAGAATCATATTTTGCCTTAACAGTTCACTAGGTTCATCCCCAAAACAATGCCCCAATCCCACCTACAAACTGCTCAAATGCTGTGCATGTTTGAAATTACACGTGTGAACAACTTTTGAGGGTGAACAAAAATCGCACGCATGTCAACTTTTCACTTATGTGCACCTGCATTGCATCGAGTTTCCACAGCTCAGAACATAAAGTCAAACATGCAACTGGATCCCCCTTGAGGGTAACCATAATGCTGATACAATCCCTCAATTGAGTTTGATACCCGATGTAGGTAGCCCACACTCACAAGTAGCACATAGAAATCAACCTTGATTCCGGGTGGCTTACAAAAAATGGACATTCCACAAAAACCCTTAAATTTAGCCCACACCACCAGCCACATCAGAGTTCATTACCTGGAACCCAGTTTGAGAGACAGCTATCTAAATTATTCAAATTAATTACAAACCTAGCTATTTGTTTGGCTATCAGGTACACACCATTCTGCTGGGGAGTGGGATTGTCTTCAGACACAGTGGGCTCTTCTCCCAATCAGTTCCCAAGGCCACCATGACCTGAAAGCGAACAGTTCCCCTGCCTAGCAATCTCAGCTTTCTCAAAACCTTACAGCCATTCATATTGGCCACCATGGACTGGTCAGTGAGGTTGGCCTTGGGGAAATGAAAGTTTTGTGTTGTGCTTTGCATAGAACTTTTTCAGATTCCACCTTGCAATCACTTTCTCTCAAGTTATTTTGATTCAATTGAATGGATTTGAATCTAACTTTCTCGAGGGACCAGCTGAGGCAGGTCCTTACAAAACCTTAGCTAGATGTCTGAAATTCCAATGTTGTAGGATAATAAGGGCCAGAGATTATCCTAGGATAGTAACAAAAAAATCATACAATGGGAATTAAAAGTTAAGTCAGATGCACACAACTATCATTGTTTTGGAAAAATAGGAGTGGAGTAGTATTAGGTATTTTTGCATGTCCAAAATAGAAACCAACATATTAATCTGTTGTGGGGGAAAATAGGAAGTTGTATCAAGTATATTCACTACCTTATTTATACAAAATAAAAAGTGGGATATGGAAATAAATCTGAAGCAGTTTCAAGCTCACTTTTATTAAAATAGATACGACACTACCAGAGTCCTTCACATTAATGAAAGTCTGCCTCAGAATGAATTTTAAACCCTTGTCTTTTTTCTCTACCCAAGCTATCAATAATGAACACAAAATGGAAAAGATGTGACAGAAAAAAAACTTATCTGTACTGATCAAAACAGAAAGTTTATTTTGTCAGGTGAGAAAAAACCTAGAAGTAGGTGAACTGCCCATGGAAATTAATGGTTATTCCTTTCCATAAATCTCAGCAGTTTTTAGAAATGTTAAAGAGGCTTTAGAAATGTTAAATATTGGCTGTTGCTGAGCAGAAAGGGATCATGAAATTAGTTATCAAATGTTTGAATGTTTTATAAAAGGCTGATATAGCAAATGTAAACTGCTCGTCTTGGATGCCTTAAGTTTTTATATTGCAGCAATAAAACATTGGATTTCTCTTTCCCTGCATGGAATTTGGAGGCCCTTTCTCACCCAAATTTCCCTTGGGTTTTTGTTTTTTTTCTGGTCGAATGTTTAAGGGTTCTTAAAAAAAATGCAGCCATTCAACTTGAAGGCAACCTTTTATTAGTCAATCTTCAAATAGAGAAAGCCACCCAAATTCTTCTTTAAAGCCCAGCAAAGCAACAGCTTTCCCCAGGATTTAAGAGCAAAAACCATCTATAAAGCCCTATGCTGGAGAAAAACCACAAGGAGTCCCAGCTGCAGAATTTTTCCTCTAAAAACTTTGATTATAGTTCTTGAAAAAGCTTCTTCTAAACTGAATTGGACAACACCTGGGCCTTCCCAAAATTATTGTCCAATTTAAAAGGTACGATTGCCCCTAAATATGTTCAAAGCAGGGCAGCTATAATAAAAAATAAACTTTAATTGCTTCAAACTGTTTTTAGGCCTATGCTACATTTTCTCTTTCCCATAACTTAGAAAAAGAATGGCCTAAGAAAACTCATTATAAACCCAGATAACAAAAAGTTTTGAACTACTGTTATTCCTTCATGTACAGTGGGGTAACTGAATAGAAAAGGTTGTGTATAGACAAAATCTATTTCATTTAATTGTAAAAAACTTTTTTTAAAAAAAAAACCGTCTTGGTTTAAAATCCCAGCAGTAGCTACTTAAAAAGGCTTTTCTTGTTTAATGTTGAACTAATTTAACTAAACCAGCATTTAACTCTCAATAATGGAGAGCAAGTCTACCAAACTGTGAAAAGTATGTTGACAATGGCTACCCAGGCGTTGAGAAAATCATCTTGGCCCCAGAATGAACTGAAAATTCCTACAAAACAGGCAAATAAGTGATTTTTGGGGAAATCACCACCCAACCCCATTCTTTTCCATCAGAAATGAACCAGGCCATCTCTGCAACATTTGTACTTCAGGACAATACCAACTCCAGAATTAAAGAAGGGATTCAACAGAAAAGCTTTAAAAAAAAATCTTGAACTTGAGACTTTGCCAATTTGATGTTTTCCTAAATCAATCTTTCTGAAGGTGGACTATTATTTTTCTTTTAACGTGGATTCCATTCCTTGGAAACCTGACAAGAACATTTCCAACCAAATCTCCTGACTGCAAACCATGAAAATGTATGTATTTCTAAGTTTGTAACTCAATCCAAAACCTTGGAGTATAGTTTTTCATTAGCTTTTAAGTTTGAATTTCTTCCCTCCCCGTTTCTGTTTAGAATTCTCCAAAACCAGGACATATGCAAAAATTGCAAATTGCCATAAAGTAGAGCTACAAATTGTTAATGCTGAATTTTAACAACAACAAAAAAAAGAACTGACAGACTGAGCAAAGTCTTAAAATTAAGCAAGTTTAAAACATGTGGACTTCAAACTCCCAGAATTCCTGAGACATGAAGTTTGAAGACACCTGGATTTAAGTTTTCTGGAAAAAAGTATCTTCATGCAATTTTCAACCAGATGCTTGGGGGGGGTCAGCTTCCCCCATGAAAGTCCATTCTGTCCCACGCAATTTGAAGGACCAAACTTGCAATCAAAGTTAAAAGGGCATTCAAGGGGAAATTCTTCACAATGGAATTACTTTATCAACTATACTGCACTTTTATGGGATGCAAATAGCAGTCTCTTTAAATCAATCTTAATAAAATGATCTTCAAAAAAACTAGGTTATAAACTATTTTATAGCAACCTGTCTGCCCCCTGCATATTGCCAAAGGCCACAGCAACAGAACCCATTAATTTAGGCCCCAAAAAGTAAAAATGGTAACCATAACAGTGAAGGGAAGGTTGCTTTTGTATTTTCTGTACATTAAAAATCAAGATGTTTTTGTAAATTGAAGGCAATATAAATCAAGTTTTGTTCAAATGGCAAATACTGAAGGAGATCACACCATAAATGTTATATTGAGATTTGTAGAGGTTTGTCAAAGAGTAGGATAAGGAACATCAACTATTTTAATCAGAAATTTGAGATAATTTTATAAGGCAGAGGATAAGGGTATTAGTAAATTGTTGGCATACCAAAGCTAGCAGACCAAATAATTTAAGAACTAAAATTTGGGAGCAAACTTGTGTCATTGTGTAGAAAACATGGAGTATTAACTATGTTTATTGCTTTATACAAAGGTGCATAAAAATCTAATACATTTTAATAAAAATGCTTTTAGAAATTTATGTCCGTACAACTTCAGCTCAGACTTATTTTCCTTTTTATTAAGGTGGGTACTTGGTGTCACACTTCATATTAATGAAAAATCTGCCATCACTACAAATTTGAAAAAGCCTCACCTTTTCTACCCACCAGAGAAATAATGAACTGAGAAAAAGGAAAAAATGAAAGGGGGAATAGCAGAAGTCTATGGAAGAACAACTAGGAGTATATTTTGGCAATATGAACTGGAGGCAATAAAAACTGGGCTACAGAATTAAGGACTGTGTGTGTATCAGGAAATTTTATTAGAAATGTTGAAAGGCCCTTAGAAGCTGCAAGGCAGCCATTTTTATTAAATGTGGTCCATTTTTCTCTTGAAAATCCATCCAAATCCTTTAGCAAATTTTAAAGCAACCCATTTTTCATCTTTGAGAAATTTTTTTCCATCTTTGAGAACTTTTGCAAAAGCTTGTGCATTAGAAGTCCCAGCTACAGATGGTTTTTGCTGTAACAGCTCCTTCCTATCTCATTGCAAAGCTTCTAAATTTCTTTTCTTCCCAATAAATTTAATAGAATTGCTTTCAAATTGATTTTTTAATGATTCTGCAATTCCCCCCCCCTTTGAGACATTTTCAGCATTAACTGAAAAACATTACTTTAAAAAATGCTAAATTTTTCTGTTTAAAAAAAAAACAAAACCGAAATTCTCCAGAAAACCCAGGTATGAAAAACCCAGTAAACCAGCTTTGAACTAAGTTTGTTTTATGGAGCTTAACATCGAAGATAACGTGTACAGAAAAGACTTGGTTGAATTTTAATGTGAAAAAACCAGCAAGCGTAGACTTGGCTGAATGTTTAAAATAAAAAGACACAGACACCCAGCCAAAGGTTGAGAAAAACCCAAATTCGGGTATGAAAAAATCCCCAGCAATGGCAGCTTTTGTTGGAAAACGCTGTATAAAAATGTTTTCTTGTAAAATAGATATGCAGGCTTCCTCAATGAAAACCTAATTTCAGAACGAACCGAAAATAACTAAAAGAAATGCAAATCAGGGTCCTAACGCGACAGGAAAATAAAAAGTGATTTATCTGACCTAACCACCACCCGCTTCCTCCGTCCCCAGAAATGAGTGGAGACGGCTCTGCAAGCAAGGGAAATATACTTCAGGACTATACCAACGTCAAAATGAAAGGGGGGGAATTCGAAAGAGAAAACTTTCTTAAATATCTTGAAGGGACATTTCCAGCCAAATCTCCTAATCGCTGTCATGAAAACATATTGATAATATATTGTGAGTCGTTCCAACCTTGTGGCATATTTTATTTCATGAGCTGAAGTTGCAAACTATTCTTCCCCCCCCCGCACGATCTCAATTTCTATTTGGAACATTCCAGCCCGGGTCATATTCTCAAACCCTGTAATTACAGTGAAAAAAGTCGTTGCAAATTGTAAAGGAGACTTTTAAAATTGTATGCAGAAAAATAAAAGAAAGATAGCCCGAATTTTGCCCTGATTTTCTGGAAAAACTTCTCAAGTCAAAAGGATCGTCTGCTGAATTTTTCTGAGAGGGCAGTTGCTCTGCAGAAATACATTCTCTCTCTCCCTTTGGAGGAAAAACTGCAATTTGCAATGCAAAATCTGAAAAGATGTTCCCTGCTGACAGAATTATCTTGCCTTAACCTCGACGACTGTACATTTTTCACTGTACGCAAATTGTATTCTCTGTGTGCACAGTTGCACTTGAGTGCCGTTTCTTTAAATAAGTCCTCTGACATAACAAACTGACTATCTTCAAATAATATTTGTGCTATAAAGTATGCCTACCCAAGGCATTGATAACACTGCCTGTTCATTTGGCCAAAGGCGGATAAATCAACAAAGTTCTTGCATTTTGTCAAGGTAGGTCAGAAAAGTCAAAATGGCAGCTATTACATTGGAAGTGAATATGTTGAATGGTTTTTAATGTACATGATTAAAAGATACATTTGACATCTCTGATTAAGGGTAGAGGAACCCTACCACTTTGTTGCAGAAGATTTTTCGTTTAAATTCAGGTTAAATTAAAAAAAAAACTTTTTTTAATTCAGGTTTTGACATAAAATGTTGTTCTTGTCTTCTTTCCACTTTGTTCAATTTTGGTGAATAAAGGTGGCTCATAAAGGTGGAAAAGATAAAAATGCATCAAAACCAATGTACCCGATGAAAAGACCAAAAACCACACAATATTATAATCTTAATTTTTATAAAATGATACATTGTTGGTATTTGACCCTGGAAAAATTGTCTGAAGTGCATGAAAGTACTTCATAGTTATGTTGAAAATACAAACAAGAGGGGACTTTTTAATCACCCTCGGTAGAGATGTAAAAAAGCTTTAAAAATATTAAAATAATGTAAACACATACATTAATTTACAAGACCTTAAAGATTAATATACAACTGTAGCCAGAGAGGTTTTGGGGACCGATTGACAAAAAAGAGAAAAAATAATAATGGAACTTTGTTTGATGATGTTGTCCCCAAAACTAGGCTTGGTATGGAAGCCGATAAGCCACTGGATACAAGATGTGGTACAAAATTATGCTTTTATTTTAGTACCAAGATATAAGGACCCTGGCTCAAAAGCTAACCAAGGACCTGGATGAGAATCTTACAGCAATTTTTATAGTCAAGGGGTGGTTGCATTCAGCCCTTTGCCCTTCCCCTAATAATGCACGCATAACAGATAATATTGTTTGGTTATTTGAATATCAGACCCCTACATAGCTAAATGTCATGTCACCTGTGTTTCACCCCAGGTCACAGATATCTTACAAAGTGCCCTAGTTTCATGTGCCAGCGATGTGGCTTTTGGGATTTTTTCATATAAGCAAGCTATTCTTGTTCCTAATATCCTGGCTCGTGGTTTAAGGTGCTAACTTCTGCCTCGCTAAGAATGTGCAGTTCCAACCCCTTTCCTATTGCAGAGCAACTCAAGGTAGCACACCCCCACTCCCCACAACCCCACTCCTTCCGCAGAGAAAAGTAAAAGCAGTTTTAAATTTTTGTCTGAGGGAGCAGCCCCCAACCCCCGCCGACCACCCCCCTTCTAGATAGGAAGGATCAAGAGAAAATGTTTTTATCAGAATTCATATTCCTCACTCTTATGTCCATTCCATCCAAACCCGGGTCCTATCTCCACATATGACCCTTCCTCTGATTCTCAGGGCCTCCTCTGAACATACATTCCAGCATCTGATCCTTCAATAACAACAATGAGACTTCTATATGCAGAAAGGTAGAATGGTTTGGTCGACAGAAAAATCGATGACAAAGACTACGGCGGAGCCTGCTGACAAGTCATAACAACAACCCTGTGAGGTGGGTTGGGCTGAGAGTAAATGGCCCAAGTTCACTCAGCCGGCTTTCGTGCCTAGGTCAGCGCTAGAACTCCCAGTCTCCTGGTGATAGCCCAAAGTCACCCAGCTGGCTTTCATGCCTAAGCCAGGACTATAACTCACTGTCTCCTGGTGATTGGTTCAAAGTCACCCAATTGACTTTCATAACTAAGGTGGGACAAGAATTCACTATCTTGTGTTGATTGGTCCGAAGTCGCCTAGCCGACTTTCAATTCCTAAGGTGGGACTAGAATTCACAGTCTCCCAGTTTGTAGCCTGGACCTTCACCACTAAACTCTGGAACATATGTGCTAGAATGGCTCGCGCTATGTTCATGTTCTTTATGAATGATAACATTTGGGTTTGTTGTAACACCATTTTGGGGCCTACAAAACTAGGTTTCTTGGATCTTGGCCTCACTTATTGATTTATTCACTAGATGTTTATCCCACCTTTATTAATTTATAAGTAACTCAAGGCAATGCACATACAACAATAGATATGGCCAGGCTTGGAGGGATAGAACTGTAAACATCAGGATGAAGTGAAATGAATTGAAAAAATAAAGACAAGGATATTTCTATTTGCATATTTCGGTCCTCGCTGCTGGTGTGACAGCTTTCCTTGGCATAGAATTTGGAAATAGTTATCATTGGCAGAACACTTAAACTGGGATGATTGACATGCAGCTTCAGCTCTAATGCCTCATGATTTTAGAAAGAACTGGTACAATATAGGATAAAATTATGGGTCAGGTTTTTCAACCGCATTGGTGAACAGTTTCTTCCCATCGTAGCTCGGCTGAAAGAACCCTTGTTTGAAAATGAAACTTCTTATTTGAGTTGGATGTATGTTTCTCTCTCTTCAATTTCTGTTCCATGCAGGGTGAAGAAGGCGTTAAGAGTTGGGAAGATAGGATCAAATGTCTTTCTGCAAACTGGATCCACAGAAGAGAGATCTTCACAGCACCAGACAAAGCTCCCTTCCAAATTGCTCGGAGGCTCAACTCAAGAAGACATGGCTTCTTGTGGCTTATACTGTGAATGAGTGGCTTGTGATAATACCGAGAATTGCTCCTTCTTCTCATGTGCAGCATTTACCAAGATACTGGAGAGGCTGGAAAAGGTAAGTTAAGTTGTGTTGTGATGTAATTCTCATCTGAAAATATATAAGAGTAAGTGTGTATATCACAGATAACAGATAATCAGAGTTGGAAGGGACCTTGTAGGTCATCTAGTCCAATCCCCCGCCCAAGCA